>OMNO01037745.1:9020-24567 GCA_900303215.1 Trachyrincus scabrus | reverse complement strand
ACGGTGGGTCTGAACTTGCCCAGGTAGGGAGTCACAATCTTCAGCCTCTTCTTGACCTTCACTCCCCATGACGACTTAACAAGGGGAGGAGAAACAGAACAGTGCACAACACTGTCAGACACAAAAAGGGGCAATACAGATGGGCCAGGTTGGTAGCACTCCAGTGAGCAATGAATCTCTCGGGCTGCCAAATCAGTCTGCAGCGAATGTAAATATGAACTTGAAAACCATAATTTAAATACTGGCATCACCATTCATGGCAATGAGCTCACTGTGCCGTCTTCGTATGCGTGTGTGTGTGTGTGTGTGTGTGTGTGTGTGTGTGTGCGGAGGCTAGAAGTGGTGATATTACTCTACCTATGCATGACATGAAGGTGTTGCATTTGGAAGGCAGATTGATTATCACAGCTAGGTCTGAATTGACCTCATGAATCTCCTCACATCAGTGACAGTTTGCTTCACGGTTGAATGGGAATGATGGATAACGCATAACAGAGTGGTTAAATTGGAAGTCAATACACGGCAAATAAAAAGTGTGTTAAACATTTTAACACACACTACCATAAAAACAAAGCTCGAGTTTGAGCATCGATAATTTTTATAGGAACTGGGAGCAAGTTGAACACAGACACCCATACGCTTAACTGAAAGGTGCTCCGATTATTGGAGAAATAGGCCTCAACCACGATATCCACATTAACGAAAAACTAAATTAATTGAATTTCTATTAACGTTTCGATTAACTAGCCCATCGATATTAACTGGGGTTGTTTATGTGAGCAAATGTGTTGAGCAAATGACAATTTTAAATCAAAGGAAAATCTAAATCGGCACGCTTGGTTTGCCTGAGCTATATGTCGAGATATTACGGCGCTATAAAGACCCATCTCCTGTCTCATGTCTTTCACCTCGTGGAAGACGTGTCTATATGTACATCAGCTAAACATATGGCGACATTCACAATAACACGGTATAGCAAACCGTCTCATTCTGACGCCACACCAACTTTGTCCGTTCACTCGGTCGAGTGATGGAAAAACACTGCGGCCCGAGTGTTTCGTTGCCTCTGGTTGAGTAGCGCGGCCGGGCGTAGCAAGCACAGAGCGCACCCACAAGACTAGAATACAGATCACTGTGATGTTAACGACGCTCTAGTGAGAGATAACAGAGAGGTAACACTGTGTGCTGAATGAGAAGGTAGGCGGTGGGACGGAGAGGACTGTGTAGGAGGCTGTCATTTTTATTTTATTATCTTACTGCAGGTTTGTTTTGAATAGCCGGAGGAAGGAGCACCTCTTCGGTGAGGCGGGCGTCCACGTCCTGCACCATCCCGAGCTGCTGCACGAAGGTCTGCCTTTCAGTGGCTCTCTCACGTGGCTACCTACGACATATGAGAATTCACAAATGCTTGTGAATACTGTAAACAACCATGTTTTTTTGATGGCAGATTCACGTGTGTGAGTGCGTGTGCGTGTATGAAATGCATGAATGTGTGGGTTGTGTATTTTTTAACTCGGGGTTATGACACCAATTTTAGAGAGTAGGCTTGAGCCCTCCCAATTACAGTAAACACCACACACACACACACACACACACACACACACAGCATCTGTATGTTTGCTCTAAAAACCAGCCATGGCGCTTAAAAGTGTTGGCAGCATGTACTGATCCATCAGCTACAGTTACACCCTACTGCTTATTACCATCTTTAGACTCATTTAGCAAAAGCAACATGCAGAAATACGCTATCTTGCAAATCCCTTTGTCTCACAAGAGTATTTGATGTCAGAGTGTGTGTGTGTGTGTGTGTGTGCGTGCAGGAGGAGATTGAGTTATGCATACTGATTGAGTTATGCATACTGTTATGCATACTGTTTCCATCAAAGGTAGAGTGGGGGGGGGGGAACTTCAATTATTTAAGTAGGGTACCGAGCTCTCAACCCAAGACCACTTAAGTGAGCGTGGGCTGAAGGTAGGTAACCTGCTCTCATCGAGGTTGAAGGGGAGTTTGGTAACAGGGACTTGTAGTGGTTACAACTCTGGGAGCTCTTACAAAAAGTCCATAATTGTGGAAAGTCAATCTTGTGAGTATCTTTGTCAATATTTTGGTCACTTTCACGTACCACCAGGATTGTTGTGGATGTTTTTTGGCACCTTTCTTATACACTGCTGGGTCCACCAAATAAACACCCTCGCACTGAAGTGCTTATCGTCATCATTTTTTAAAGAGTGAAATGCACACTTTGATATTTTGCATTCATAAGAATATCGTAATATTTATCGACATTGTGCGCAATTCCCCATGCTTATTGTGAGAACACATTTTCCTATATCGCCCAGCCCTATGAGAGAGTAAACACAGAGTAAGCAGTTGTCCTGCAGTCAATTTGTATCAACCTTGAAGGAATAGGGAGCTCAAGTCAGTCAATGCTTTTTAATTAAATGTTTTATAGGGATGTCAAAATAACTCGTTCATTTCCATTAATTAATTATGAAAAAAATAACTCGTCAATAATGCTCTATGATGCGCTTCAAGGTCACATCAACTATTTACATCAGTTACGACACAAATATGCGGCACTTTCCAGCAACGACCACGCCGGTGAAAAAGACTCAACCCTCAGCCTCATATAGCCAAGTGAAGACAAGCTCATGCCTCGTCCCTTCAACAAAATATCCTATGTATTTAGAGGATTCAATTATAATGGAGATTGGACAATGGACTTTTTAATCCAAGTGTAATATAGAGTAGCGCATGGCAGCTCGCGGATGAGGTGTGCATTCGGAGCGTTCTTTAACACGTCCATGTTTTGGAGACGTTAGTTTTGGAGGTCATTTCCCTGTTCGATGACTAAAAGTAGGCTCTCTCACTCTTTTGGAGAAAGTTGGTATCCAAAATGAAACTGTTGCGATACAACTGCATATGTAATCAAAAGCAGCCTTTATTCACGTACCGACTGCTATCAAGACTAATGATCAATAGCCTACATATAACAGATAGCGACAATTCTTCGAGGAATGTAGTTTACCACTATGGATGCAATAAGAGGACTGTGTTGAGAAACGTAAATAGGTTATTAAGTACCTCCGCCACTTTCCTACAACATGTACATTGACCATGGTGACTATGACAATACCTGATTGTGATTGGTGAAACTGATTTATTCGCAGGCTAGAGCCTTCAAAAGTCGACCTATTAAAATGAATGTCACTTTTTTCACGAAACGGAAATCGTGTCTTATGTGTAGGCCTACAGTCCCATTCAGCCCGTGCTTCTCGCGGCAAATATTGATATATGCGATTAATTTAGATTAATTAATCACAAAGTAATTAATTCGATTTTTTTAATCGCTTGACAGCCCTAATTCTGCGCACTGTAAGCGGTTAGGTTTCCTGTCCATTGTTTGTCGTGCATTGTTTTCTGCCACTGCTTGGCCAGGCCTCGCTTGAAAAAGAGGTTTTAAATCTCAGTGAGACTTTACGTGGTTGAATAAAGGTTAAGTACAAATGAATAAGTCACCCCGTGGAAACCGCTACAGAGTGGTTCCTTTTGTGTTTATACCACCTTTGCGTTCGTTATTTTTTTTCTTCTTCAGGTTTAAGGGTGAAGGCGTTCCCCTCCCCGGTCACATCTCATGTCTCTCTACACCACCTCAGCCGCCTGTTCTGGCCTATTTAGAAATTCCCTCTGGGGACTTGTTCCATTTCACCTGGCTCGGGTCCTCACCATTAATTACCGGCTCCAGTGGGATCACGGTCATCGATTAGAGGCTCCCTGGGCTGCGTGAAGCCTGGCAGGGTGATGTAGAAGGTAAGGGAAGCCAAATGGGAAGTAAAGGGTGGTAAATTGAGGCTTAAAAAAACTTGGGAATCAGCACCTATGACGGGGGGGGGTTTATGCACACGGCCCCACCGGGTACGGAAGATCACATGGAAGCGGCTCAAGACGGCACACGCAGCGCATGTAGGCCAGGACTTGAACCACTCACAGCCAAACACACTATACACACACACCTTGCACAACAGGTCCCCCCCACAGACACACACACACACACACACACACACCTCTAGAGAGTGAATTCCAGGATGGCCATCTCTGCTGCTTGCAACTCCCCAGTAAATAACTTATTAATCAAAAGTCTTTAATTACGATGCCAGATCCTATCAATGTGGTATATGGGACAACCATAAGTACCAGCATCTGTCGTGATTAGGACCTGCCAAGTCAAATTAGGCCCAAGAAAATGTCAGTGATGGATCTGTAGAGGCGTGTTGGCTATGGGATCACCTATGAACACTTGCATACAGATTACACTGCAAACACAGATACAAATTGTTATTGTTAGGCTTGTCCGGTCGACACCATGAACAGTTTTCACCATCCCCATATGTCAACTCTTTTAGTGAGTGACCTTTTATTAGTAACAGGGGGGGGAGGGGTGGAAACACTCCTAGCTTACCACAGCAACGACTGTGATAAATTACTTGGAGATGGTGCGAAAGTACGCACTTGCTGACGACAGAATAAATAAATTAATACATTTAATCATCCCAGCATTAAGGTAACAAAATGGAAAATTGGGCATTATTTACCGCCCAAAGGTGTTTACAGCGCGCCTTTGACATGCAAATGAGCTGTCAGAGACGGGCTGAACTGGGAGCACGCATTGTGCTGAGCAGGCACACGGACAAAGCACCAGGGACATGTGTGATGGTCCGTACTTACAGTCGGCAGCACAGTCACAGCCTTTCTGGGGGAATGTTAAATAAGGTGATGACGCAGAGCGTCTGTCGTTTGGATGGAGCTCTCCTCTCTGCCTCTCATGACACATACACACACACGCGGGACCATGGTGGAATGATCAAACGTACATGTGTGTGCACGCACGCACGCACGCACACACACACACACACACACACACACACACACACACACACACACACACACACAGAGACAGAGTTATGGAACCTATGAGTATTATTGATTTACCAGAACAAAATAATCAGCTCCTTTATGGAATACACTATTCTCCCCATCTGTCCTTGAGAACATTTCAGTAAAACAATCACAGTACAGCCGTGAAAAACAAGGGATTTATGTAGGTAAAACCTAGGTTCATAGCCACATTCTCCTTGCTTTAAAATGTGTTAGTAATTCCTGTGGCACGTCCGGCAGGACAACACTCATTCTTGTCAGTCTATTTTAATAAGCATCACAATCCCCTGGGACTTCTTTTACAATCCCTTCCCTTAAAATACTTTTCTCTCCATTCTCACTTCGGTTTGTCCGACCGTTGCTCCTCTTCCTATGCCTATGTTTGGCCCTTTCTTAGCTGAGCTCCATTCCCCAATAACTAGGGACGCACGATAATGATTTTCTTTTGCAACCGATAAGATAACCAATAATTACCGGCTTTTCATAGCCGTTAACCGATATGATAACCGATAAGTCAATAACCTGTAGTTTGTGACCAATCAACTGACATTGCTAATAATTGGAAACACAAGCTGCAGTTAACACTGCGTTGTTGTGTTAAAACTAGGGGTACAAGCACCATCGGCAAGCAAACCATCGATTACAAAAATATTGTAATCGAAAGTCTTTTTTCCGACATCTTCTAAATACATTTTATATTATGTTGACATGTATTTTGGTAAAGTTTTGAAGCAGGATATATAATTAAATAGTCCAAAATAAAGCCTTCGCCATTGCATATTGTTGTTGAGACTAAAATAGGTTAGATCGCCAACGTTTAGTGGCTGTTCCGGGTAGGCAGAGTTTTACAATAATGACTGCCGATAATTCATCGGGACCCAATATTCATGGTGCATCCCTACCAATGACACCACACTATCAAGCCCTAACTCATCAACACTTATTGACTGTGTCGAGAAATACCCAGGAGGTTAACAAGAAGAAACATATGTTTGCAATAAATCTATTAATTTATTGCAAACATATTTTGTCTAATGTAATGTAATGATGTAATGAAAACCAAAACAAACCCAACAAACCAACATTTTCGCATCTGTGCAAATACTCCAGGCTACAACACAAGCATTCCTAGAAGAACCAGTCAGAAAACCATATTCCAACTGACAGACCAACAGTGCCACTAGTAGTGGTCCCTATGGGCTGTGTTGTTCCTCACACCAATAACATACCACTTTGGTGTTGATTTCACAGCTTTAGCTTGGTATACTCTGTATAATTGGCACATTGTAGATGTGTTAGATACATTACACGACTCACGTGGTATGCGTCTAATTTTAGAGCAGTTTCTTTTTTAACAGTGGGGAGTCCAAAAATGTTTCTTAATCACAACACGCGAGTTAATGAACGCTAATCAAAGTGCTTTGGAACAGCTGAATATTGATAGTGTATTTGAAAATGATTGCATTAAAACACCAAAGCATATATTGGGTTTGTCTATTTGCCTGTAACTGCCTCTTTTAACAATCATAGTTTAGCTTAGACTGGTACGAGCCTTAGACTACAATATTCAACATGAATAAATGTTTGTTTAATAAGTCCTGTGATTAATATGTCATGTGTCCACTTTGACCGCACTCATGAAAGCTATGATCGCTGTGACGCCCCTCCCACTTATCTGTCATGCTGCTGTGGGAGGGTTGTCAGGTTAATGCAGTGCAGCCGGGCTACAGTCTATATAGGTACAGATCACGACTAAGGTTCACGCTCACGCCTCCTTTTTACATTAAAGCCTTCAAAAGTTGAGAATAGTTCAACTTTTTGAGAAATGCGCATATAGACGCGGGCCGCTTTTCATCAGCTGACCATTCGCGATGGCGTAGAGGTGGGGTTAAATAGCAGGCACGCACGCAGATGGCGTTTAGAGAACAACAAAGAACAACATTCAAAGATGAAGGAAATGGCGCTACCGTTCTCGCTACCGGGGGGGGAAAGGTTGGTTTTACTCGTGAGTGAATATCAGGAGCTCCACGACATGTCGAGTGAAATGCACAATATCGACCACAAAGAAGCCAACTGAGCGATGTCGTTATGGAAACAATGCGATTCGCGGGATCCGCTTTTTTCCCCATTCTCAGCACAAAATGCGCTCTGCGAAGCGCTTTTTCTTCATAAAAGACCGTGTGGACGTACCCCTTACCCTCTCTCCTGCAGCAGGGCTGGCTCCACTGCCATTTTGGTTTGTCGTTTTCTGGTTGCATCACACGACACTCATCTTACACCATTTTAACACGCATCCTTACAGCACACACATTACTGGCGTTACCAACGTACACACCTCATTGGATCCTTCTTATTTTGATTGTTTAATTTAATTCCTATACGCCTTTCTTCATGCGTGGTCTCCCGTGGTCTCCTGTCATGGGCCTAAAGCCAAGGTCATAACAACGTAAATGTGTCACTTTGCATGTCTTATTATTCGGAGCGTGTGTTAAACAAATTGCATACAGAGGGTCGAGACCTCCCTGTCAGAGAATTCATGGCAACAAAGTAGTCGACGCATGGATAGTGGGGCTCAAAATCACTTACTGGTAATATCACCAGATAAAACACATATGGTAAATATCAATGACGATAACCAAAGTGGTGCAGGCCTATACTGCAGCACCTCGAGCCAGCTGTCAGACACGATGTCCAGTATACAGACTCTAAGAGTCTACAAATGTGAAGCAAGCAATATTCTGGTACAGCTCGATTCTAAGTCAAGTCACAAGGTATGGCATATTGCGGCAAACAAATAACCATATGTATTGTCATTGGCTAGCGGTATGGACAGGCTTGTTTGATAGGATGTCTCTGATGTGGCCTAGCACAATTGGCCCCAGGCTGCAGCTAACCTTTGACCTCCATTATCTCAGAGAGCATCAGGGACCCAGGAGAGCATAAGGTGATTGACAAGAGACAAACAAATAATGTGTGTGTGTGTGTGTGTGTGTGTGTGTGTGTGTGTGTGTGTGCATGCGCGTGTGTATGTGTGTGTAACAAACATGAAGGAAAAGTAGGAAGGAAAAGGAAGGAAGGAAAAGTATTTTGAAATACATTTTGAACTTACTCTGCACCACTAGTACCAACATCAAACTCAGAGTGCATTGGCAACCGGAGACCAATAGTACTATGCAATAGAGTGTGGCTGGCATTACATGAAGTTTGGTATCAAACTTGCTCATCAAATGCCAAGATACACAATAATGAATAATTTAATGGCACCTGGTTTGGTTTTCACCTGGGGCATTTCACAATTCAAAATCAGAATCTTTAACTCTCACTCCCCGTAGTTGTTTTGCCGGACAGCCATGATGTTTTATTAAATACTGCGGAACACAAGACACCTGAGCCCACTGGCATGGGTGGAATGGTTTAAAAGTCAAATTAGAGCGAGTCTAGATATTATTGTGCAGATTTCACACTTGGAAGCTCAGTCCCAAGCAGAAGCACACATGCATAAAATAAGCAATTACACAAACAACATGCAGGACCTTGTACACAAACACACAAACCAACGTATTTAACATAAGTAAACAGTATTTGCAATGCTTCAGCGCTATGCATTTTAATAGATGGCCCACAAAATGTGGCCCTGCTTTTAAAATGTAGAATACAGAATAGACCATTTAATATATGAAACCTACAAATGCAACGATGCTTTTTCAAAAAAAAAGTTTTGTTGATGCCAAAAATTGTTTGTGAAAATGTTCCATGGAGTAAAGTTGGATAAACCTATGTAAATATGAATTAATGTGTCTCCCTGAACACATGGAAACATGGCTCTCTAAATTTGGCATTGATACTAAACAAATTAAGCTTGTTTGATCATTAATGAACCACAACAGTCTCTTAGCGTAATATTTGATTTTCTACAGTAAACAAACATCTAATTCACTGAGGGCCAGGTCCAACTATAGTGATACTGACAAGCTGTACATCACGTGAAAACCAAAAGGATGTGCTCCAATTTATGATCCAATTGTGAGCATGACAGACTACAGAGATTTAAAAGCATTTATGGGCCCCGGCTTGCATGCAGTACTGCAGCTGAGGTGGTAGGAGCAGCTCAGAGTACCTCCATTATTGAAGCTGTTGAATGAATCAAATAACTATATGACAAAAACCCAACATGATGACATAGAAAGAAGAAAGAAGATGCAGAACTGAGACCTAAGCCTGGGATAGACATTGTGTGCGCACAGTGCCGGCCCAAGCCTTTATGGGGCCCTAAGCAGAATTTGATTTGGGGGCCCCCCATCACCTTGGTGCCGCCAATACTATTGACTATTGTTAATGGTTGATCATTCGTATATCTACTGTAAATCGAACGCACCCATTATCAATTTTATTAGTTGTAGCTGTGTTGCTTACATCATACCAATGTGAGCCTGGCATGTTTTTAACCTTTATGGTTTTTAATTTTAAAAGGAAGCAATGGTGAGTGGTCTGATGTTAATTTACACTTTAATATTCAAAGTGATACAGGAGGGCATTCACGACCGCTGCATTTTAGTAGTCGTCGACTACTCCCAAAAAGTAGTCGGGCGGTTGATTAATCATGGGGAGATATGTCATATTTTTACAGCTCGTCCACACATATATGGGTATTTCTAAAAACATAGTATTTTCTCTGCGTTTTGGCCTCCCGTCCACACCAACACGCTGTTTCAGGTCACTGAAAACTAAGCTTTTGAAAAACTCCTTCCAGGGTGGAGATTTTTCAATTCTGTTTTCTGTGTTTTCGTAAGAAGCCCATCAACGCACGTGCTCCTAATGTTCTTCTGTGGCGTTTGACATAAAGTTGTGTCGCCACCTACTGGCCTGGCATGCTCATGTGAGCATTTTAAATCGTTTTTGATTTCTCTTGTGGACGGACATATTTTCTATAACACCGTTGGTGTGGACAGAATTTATTTTGAAAACGGAGGGGGAAAAAAAATCAATTTTCAGAAATACCCATATACGTGTGGACAAGGCTTCTCGTCAAATACAACCAGTAAAGGGTTAACTAATGTAGACAGGATCAACCTGGGGGGTAGGTGAAACAGCCTCGATTTGCTCCGAGAGGCTGTTTACAGATGAGCCGCGATCTGATTGGATTAAACCCCCAGCAAGCTTGCCTGAGCTGGAGATACTGTTGGACTGCAGTAACAACGTGACTGCTTTCTGCTTTCTAAAATAACAGCCCACTGCTCCTCTACCAGAGGAGCAGCGGGCTGAGCCAGTTCTTCTTTATGGATCCATCTGCTTTTATAACATGCTAACAGTAGTACGTAGAAATGGGCTTTTAAAAATCACTGACTCAGCTGGTAAAATAATTGGACTCACCACGCCCAACCTTTCAGACTGCATCACCTCCATTCTGACCCGTAAGGCACAAATAATCTCACATGTCCCAGAGCACCCACTCCACCAGCACTTCACCCTCCTCCTCTCCGGCCGCTGACTCAGAACCCTCGGATGCAGAAGGCTCCCTAGTTAACCAATCAGCCCGGAACTCCCTTTTAAACGCGTCTGTATGTAGTCAAGTGTTTTGTATTGTATTTAATTATCACGCCAACCTTATGGTGCATTAGCGCCACCAACTGGAATGGAGCGTCGATCGGGAAACGCGCATGCGTTGAACGTCAGACCGACGCGGACCCTCAATTGTAGTATGAATGGAAATGCGTGCGCACCTGTGCAACCGCAGCTGTCTGTGGACGCAGAACGTGGAAAGTATGTCAGAGAATTAAGTTTGGGTTGGCATAAAGACAAGCTAGTTTCAACCCCATCACTTAGACCCACAGAGTCACAAGAGTCTTAACTCAATCAAAGGAAAACTTATTGGTCAAACACACGAGTGGTATGTTCTTGATTAGATGACATACCTCGATTTAATAGTCCACAAATTCAAGTGGTACAAAGCAACGCATACCTGGCGGTGCGGCTTGCACATGAACACACAAACTACTTCAGCTGAGTGCCAAGATTGATGAAAAAGAGGGTGTGAGACAGCGATGTCCGCGATTGGTATCTGAGTTCAGTTGGAAAGCCGCTGCAGTGTGTTTGTATGTGTCAGAGAGGGGAGAGAGACAGGAGAGAGATAGGAGAGAGAGAGCGAGAGAGAGAGGATAGGAGAAGAGAGGGAGGGAGATGGGAGTGCAGAGTACAGAGGGAGAGAGAGAGAGAGAGCGAGATGGGAGTACAGACAGAGAGGGGGGGAGTGAGAGAGAGAGACAGAGAGAGAGAGAGAGAGAGAGAGAGAGAGAGAGAGAGAGAATAGGAGAGGAGGAGAGAGAGAGAGAGGATAGGAGAGGAGAATGAGGGAGAGAAAGAGAGAGAGAATAGGAGAGGAGAGAAGAAGGAGGGAGAGAGAGAGAGAGAGAGAGAGAGAGAGAGAGAGAGAGAGAGAGAGAGAGAGAATATGATCTTAAATGATGTTTGACCTGCAGACATCTGAATAATGAGCCAGCTCAGGGAAACATTAATTAATATTTATGAGTGTGTTGACGGACAAAACCCTTGTATCACCTTCAACTATGACATAAAAACAATAAACCATGCAGAGGCTCTCCCGGGACAGAGAGACGGTGAGCAACCCTGCACTTTATACCACACACATTACATAATTAAACCGGCTTCGGTTTGTGATGGGTCGAAGGCGATCAGCCCTTGAGAACTGATTTGTGGGAGATTACCCTATGCATGAGGATCCCTGCCCAGGAGGATCCACCTCCACCAGATCAAGTCCCCACCAAGTGCTTGAATGTAATCAGGTGCTCTGTTATTCTATAGGGTCCAGCACATCGCAGGTTGCTACTTTGGTCCCGATGAACTGGTTGTTGCCTTGCATGGTTGGACTAGTGCTGCAAGTGCAATATAAATGCCTTCGGGATCCGAGTACACTTGTCCTCAAACTCCAGTTTGTTTGATTAGTGTGAACACTGTGTACCGTACCCGGCTGTGTCCACTTGAAAAGGTGGTCTCGAGTACGGTTCATGTGTACTCGGGTACGGTGCACGGGAAGTGGACTGCTATTCTGCAGATCTGCGTATGCACGCAGCACGCGCCAATCTCGTCTCCTGAACTGCACGGCCATAGCTGATAAAGTAGGAAGGCGGGCGAGAGGGTCGTTCTTGACATTGTCTCCAAAATATCAATAATACTAGGCATAGTGCGAAGGTCGACTCCATTGTATGGGCTTAGGATCTTGCGATTGCCGACGCTTTTCTACACTGGAGCGACAACATCAACAAATGTTGCGTAGTTGATGATGTGTACTCTTCTTCTTCATGTTTATTGGCTGATCACGAACCAACTAGGTGCATACCGCCACCTACTTCATCGGAGTGTGAAGCAATCGTACCTAATATGAAAACGCCCTTAGTTATTGTTGCATCATTATCTCTTTTTTAACATGCTTTTAGACAAGATTGACAACTTTTACAGGTGCACCATTGAGAGCATCCTCTCTGGCTGCATCACCGCCTGGTACGGCAACTGCACCGCTGATGACCGTAAGGCCCTCCAGAGGGTGGTGAAGACAGCGGAGCGTATCATCGGTTGCCATCTACCCTCCGTGCAAGGCATCTACCACACACGATGCCTTAGGAAAGCACGGAAAATCACAAAAGACCTCAGCCACCCAGGCTTTGGACTATTCACACTGGTGCCGTCTGGTAGACGTTTCCGGAGCATTCGGGCACCGACTACCAGACTCACAAACAGTTTTTTCCCACAAGCCATCAGGCTTCTCAACCAGTAACACTACCTATTGATCATATTGATCACTGGTAAATTACGCCCTGGTCACTTTACCAAATTTAATATACATATCTATCCGCACTCCTCCACTTTATACTTTACACTTTTATACTTATAAATGCTAGTGTTTATTTACCTTATTATGTATATTTTTTATTATGTTTATTTTTCTTACCTTTTTAAAACTTTTATATATTTTTTTGCCCTTATTCTGTAAACTGTTCTACGTATTGTGATCTTGCCATGTCATAGGAATTTCACAGCCTAGAAATGACCCTGTGTTGTACTGTGCAAGATCAATAAAACACTTTGACTTTGAAGTGTATAGTGCTACTGTAAAGCTGAAGCTGGGGGAGAGAGATAGATAGATAGATAGATATATAGATACAGAGAGAGATACAGAGATAGAGAGAGAAAGAAAGACAGGGAGTATAGGGTGCTTTTCCATGCATTTGCCATGTGGTCTTGAAGTCTACCAAGCATAAAGAAAGAAGCCACTTTATTAAAGTCTTATGATCATAACTATAAAAGCTGATACATCTAATGCAATCAGGTCTAAGGCTTCTGGGGTTGTATGTGAGTGTATGAATGGAGACATGTGGGGATCACTAGGTAGGCCCAATAATAACCCTGTGGGTGTGTGAGTGGGAGTATTCTCCTCTCATTTCCTCTCTCTATGTATGCAGGCCCATTGCTAAATAAAATGCTGGCTGTGTGAAGCGTTTCGCTCCCTTCTTCTGCTTTATACTTGAAAATCAAAACGTGGAGGAAATTGCTTTTCACACAGACCATGGCATGCTTGTCAAAGCTAAAATTATTATTTGTATTTGGCATGTTGATTTTATGCCATATTCAAATCGTTACCATACCTAACATCAAAATTCAATTCAACGTCACAGTGCCATTTAGTGTTCCAGGGTGCAATTCTCTGTATAACAAAATTCATTACAAGGTCATATGGGTTTCTCCCGAAGCATGAGTATGAACCCCTAACAAGAAAATGAATGATGGTGCAATTTTAAATCACAGCTTTAAAAGTAAGACGAAAACAGACACATGCACACACAGCACATTGTTTAAAGATGCAAACTTGCAGGTGGCAATAAGGTCTGTGTGTGTATAACTTTAAATTAAATTAGGATGGATAATAAGGAGGAGTGTAAAAACCGATTACTCAACGGTGATGAATTGACATTTGACAGCGATATTTTAGTTTAGATTATATTCAAATTATTCGTTTTTTTGCCAATCGCTAGAGACATGATTTGAACACAACAAATCCATTAAGACATTATCATTTGTATAATATTACCCTGATACCCTGATGTGTCAACTCTACCTCAACTGTGTAAGGTATGTGTTTATGAAATGGTGAAATAATCACATTAAAAAAGTATATAGAATATATGACTATGAAGTAAATACGATTCAGAGAAAAGTTTAAACTGAAATGGTACGAAGGGCAATTGAATTGATGCTGTTGTAAATGATTTCAGTGTATACAAGAAATGCATTTGAGTGATTGACAAAAATGGTTTAATCCCCTCTGCAAAAGATTGTCTTTAATTACAAAACTGTGGAGTGTGTGTGGTTGGTGGCTGGTTTAAGCAGAGTCAGGCTGATTAGACTCTGGGGCTGGGTGAGGTTGGCCAATGAAGGCCAACAGGTTAAACCAGCCATCTCCTGGTTTAATCATCATCTCATTAGTGGCATGTAGCAGGAGAAACTGCTTACATACATAGAAAAATACACCAATGAAAGGAGGGAGGGAAAAAGGAAATATGAGGATACATAATCAGAAATAAGATACCTGAATTTTATGTAAAATATCTATGGAATTGCCTGGAAAATGTGATAAAAGTCTGCCAGTAGTCAAAAATAAATGTAGCTTATATAATAATAATATACTATAATCATTGTTTAACCATTGTTTTTAAATGATACATTCGAACGGAAATTTGCAATTCAACAGATGAAATTCCTTAATAAATGCAAAAAAAATAAATGCAAAATGGATTTTATTACCTTTAATCTCAAACTACACATCACCCAGTTCTCCCTGAATAAAAATAATAATAAAATAAATAATATTGTCAAATATCAATCCTTTTAATGCTTTTAACGTTCTTTTGTGTCTCCAAAATCCCAACAGAAATTACCATAAAACGGAGAAGAAGAGATGACTGGAGCATATGGAAACTCCATGGGGGACCCTTCTGACGGCGGGCGTCTCTGACTGCAGCACGCTTATCTGCCACACTCAGCTCTGCCACCCTCACCATCTCTTACGGTCACAACTCAATCATTCTGCCTAAAGAATCATTCTCTCCAAATCTTCCACTCCACAGAAAACGCAAGACCTTACAACAGCACAAACTATAAGACAATACAATTTACAGCTTCACTAGTAGTGCCGAGTCAGCAGTTGACAATATCTGGAGGTCCACCATCACCAAAATGGCGTGCCCAAGCAATTCTATGCACGAATAATCTCAGAGGCTGTGCACACCATAAACCACATTTTACTAACATAAGAAAACGATGACACTGCATAGCAGGAGTGAGAAGGCCGTATTGGAAACTGGCAGAGCAGGATTGTAATCTGCCAGAGCTCCTGGTTTGTCCGGATAGGAGAGGTGCTCCCCTGCCTCTTTGACCGTAGAGCTGGAGTGCTCTTGGACATGGTGGGGCTGCCGGCTGACGAGTGATAGAAAGCCTGGTTTGGATGCATCGCCACAGGGGAGCACTGTGCCGAGATGGGCATATTATTTAACAGCAAAAGCTAAAACTGATCAATTTTTCTTTGTCATGTGTGCATGACAG
>OMNO01037543.1:1745-12601 GCA_900303215.1 Trachyrincus scabrus | reverse complement strand
AGAAATACCTTGAGGAGCAGCTAGAGACCAGGAGAGCCACGTGGGGATCAGGAGCAGGGTGTGGGGGCAGGGGGGGTGACGAGGAGGTCAGAGACAGAGACCAACACAGAGAAGGACACATGCAGAGAGAAACACACACAGAGATAGTAAAGACAGCAGAGCCACCCTGAGCTGAGCAGAAGGAAAACGATACAGCAGGAAGAAAGGACGGTTCCAAACCATTGGTACATGAATGCTTTATATAAACTAATCACTGCAGCCTTCACTTTTGTTCATAATTATATTCAAAGGGACTATGTATAGGATTTTACATGCATAAATCGCTTTGAATTTCCAATATATGAACAGGCTGTAATTTAACTTAATAAATGAGACGTTCCCCAGCTCTCTCCGTTGCGTACAACAGCCTGTGGGCTCTATTATATTTGAACCGGGACGGTTTTGCCGGGAAAAAGGAATGAAGTGATGTCTAAGAGCGGATAATGGCAAAAATGTCTGTTCTTTCAAAACTTTTAATTTGTACAATGTTTATTTATGTTATTATAACAAAAATTAGCTTATGATTGTTATTGTCTCAACCCACAGAGCTCACACTCCAGTGCTCAGAATGCATGAGCTCCAGCAGGCTGCAGTTCACTTACCGGCCACAGGGGCCAGTAATGAGAAGGACATTTAATGTCTACACCCATCCACCCGGGGTTCAACCGACCCGTTTTGTCCATCTCCAAAATATATTAGATCTGTGGAGAGAAAGGCGAAGGAAATCTACAGGTGGGGTAGGCAGTGACATGAACCACGTTGACCTTTAACCTCTAAGGTAGGTCAACGGAGAGGAAAAGAGGTTGTGAACATTGTAGAGGGTGGGGGGTGCAGAAGCCTACTCGGCTGGAGGAGAGGGGAGCACATTAACACACCGTGACACAAACAGCAGAGCAGCAGAGAGCCTCGTCCGTTGAGTTCAACGTGAGACGCGTCCATTCCTGCTCGCTCCTTTCCATTAAACATCTTAAAGATACAGTCAACCAGGGGTTACAACCTGGGGCAGGACGGGGCAGAGTGTGTGTGTGTGTGTGTGTGTGTGTGTGTGTTGGTGTGTGTGTGTGCGTAGGCCTACCTTCACCATGCCAGTATTCTCAGAGTTACTGCTCATCATGTCATTGAAGGAAGTGAAGAGGCTTCTCAAGGACTCCATGAAGTCAGCCTCCCCTTTGTTCTCATACAGTCTGAGAGAGAGAGAGAGACAGAGAGAGAGAGAGAGACAGAGAGAGAGAGACAGAGACAGAGAGAGGGAGAGGGGAAAGAAAGTTAACAGGCAGACGCTAGCGAAGTTTGTTTTGCAAGTACACATCACGTTGGTGATTAGTGAGTTGTTTAGCACCTCTCTGTAGCTAAGCTGTTTATTCATTTCAAGCAGGCTGTGCAAGGATGCGTGAGCGTGTACGTGTGTGTGTGTGTGTGTGTGTGTGTGCGTGCAAATCCCTCCATCCAAAAAAAAACAAAAAAAACACATTGCCGACGTGTGTGCTGCGAAGTCAATTAGGATTTTAAAGAACATGCAGAAAAACTTTGGAACACCTGCCAGCATTCAAAGAGGGAGATCAAACACCCCCTCACCCTCACCCTCACCCTCCTCCTCCTCATTTCTTTCCTTCTTTCTTTTTAATGAAGCAAATGAATCTTTAGAACACCAATCACAGACTACAAAGGAGACTGATCATCCAACAGAGACTGATCATCCGACACGTCCTCCTCATTGTCTCGTCCAGCCTGTGCTTCGGAAAGCCCTCCAGGTCTCACCCCTCCAGGTCTCATCCTCCCGGGTCTCATTCTCCAGGTCTCATCCTCCAGGTCTCATCCTCCCGGGTCTCATCCTCCAGGTCTCATCCTCCAGGTCTCATTCTCCAGGTCTCATCCTCCAGGTATCATCCTCCATGTCTCATCCCCAGGTCTCACCCCTCTAGGTCTCATCCTTCCAGGTCGCACCCTCCCGGTCTCATCCTCCAAGTCTCACCCTCCAGGTCTCATCCTCCAGGTCTCACCCTCCAGGTCTCATCCTTCTGGGTCTCACCATCCAGGTCTCACCATCCAGGTCTCATCCTCCGGGTCTCACCCCTCCGGGTCTCATCCTCCGGGTCTCACCCCTCCAGGTCTCACCCCTCCAGGTCTCATCCTCCAGGGTGACACACGCCCACACACGATGATAACGGGACGACTGCTGACCCTACCACCCCCCTATGCCCCACTCAACCCCTCCTCATCCCGTCATCCCCAGGGAAATGCAAAGGTGTTTCAGCCCACTTTGCAGGGTATGCAAATCCTCACAAACACACACACACACACAATGGCTTGCTTGCGTCTAATGCCGTAGGCCTTATTGCTTCTACCAATCAGACTTGCGGTACACAGGCCAGTATTGTTGTGCTGTGTTCTTGGCTGCTGTTGACGTTGTTACTGTCAGAGCCCCCTGAATGGCGCTGTCCACGGCTTACACCTTCGAAAAACAGGCCAGGATTAGAAGGAAATGTGACAGCAAAAGTGACTTTCAGGTCTTCTTCACCCCCAGTGACGAGACTGAAGCTGCTGTGCCGACACACCGTAGTGTAAGCCTGTCACTTTTCGCTAAAGTGCGCGTTTGTGTGCATGCATGCATGCTTGACAGACTGTGGGAGCACCCAAGTGTTTTTGGTGACGCATGCAATTAGATCAGTGTTTATATACGTGTCACCAAACCAAAATTACCAAGATTAGGTAATTGGATTCAAATCAATTAATGTCATGATTTAGTACAGATTGTACTTGATTGGATCATTGTAGCTCTAATATCTATTAGTTTCAGGCTTTGCCAAACTAAAGATAAAGACTAATTTGGTATCGTTGACAGGTGAATAGCAGTGTTCCACTGATCGCCTGCAAGGACTAGCAAGGAGCTGCAGCTAAGGGCTTCTAGATAAGGTTAGAGATTACATCAAGGTTCCCTGGGTGTGACTGACGTGACATTTGCTCTTGCAGCCCAACCAGAGGACAAAAGTGCAACAAAACAACAACAACAACAACAACAACAACAACAACAAGGATCTTATCAGGAAAAACAAACGGACCAACGGGCGCTCCAAATACGGGTCGCTGTGGGAGTACGTTAAGGACCCGATAAACTTAAAATGAACAAGAAATTGGTGTCTACATAGGCTGTCGACCTGCTGCCAAACACAGCGAATTCAACAACATAGTCATTGCGATGCATGGGCAGACGCCGTCATTCACTCTGTATTGTTGACCACCTAAAGGTAGCGGTGTATTGGCGGGCGTTTGGGAAAAGTTTCAGTAGTTCGGCCGAGTACCATGAGAACCTGCCATTTTGTCCAATGCGAACAAACCAATTTTGATTTAGTGTTAATTATATCGGGGGCTTTACAGGGGCCTTTATAGGGGCCTTTACAGGGCCTTTAGCATCTGCTTCGTGAGGGAAAAGGACAAGTGTCCTCTATACAGGAAGAAGTTCACTCCATTAGCCCAGGGTCATACATCAACCCCGTCAAGCGAGACCAGCGGCTCCACTCCAACGCACATCAACGACATCGGCACCTATTAACGCACACACTGTAGCGAACTAAACACAATATGACCTCGCCATAGCAGCCTACACTGTGACTCAAGTGAATGACAGCCTGCTAAACTAAATGACGTCTCAGAAAAGAAAAGGTAGAGTTGAATGAATTCATAAATGAATTCATAAATGAGTTATCGGCCGTAATGTTATCGCCGTGTTTTGGACTCCATAGGATTGTGGAGTCCAAAACACGGCGATAACATTACGGCTAACGTTTTTATACTTCATTATAATCATTATAATTTATTAATTTAAGGGACGACAGAATTCTTCCAAGATGCCAGGTTAAATCAAATGCATCCGCTAATGGACTGGCGTGCGTGTGTGTGTGCGTGTGCGTGTGTGTGTGTGTACATGCACATGTGAGAGAGCAAGAGAGAGAGAGCGAGACAGCAAGAGAGAGCGAGAATGAGAGAGAGAGAGAGAGAGAGAGAGAGAGAGAGAGAGAGAGAGAGTCAGAGAGAGAGAGCAAGAGACAGCAAGAGAGAGCAACAGCGAGAGAACGTACTGGTTGAAGAGGACTCGGGAGCGGACTATGAACTTGAAGATGTACTCCAGAGCCTTCATGGCCTTCAGCAGCTGTTCGGTCAGCTTCTCCGCATTCTCCACGTAGTTCTTCAGAACCGTGGTCAGCTTCCTGTGAGAGAGAACACACACACACCAATATCACTACACTGCATTCCATTTGATCTTCACTGTGCTCTTGGGTCATTTTGCGTAGATTTTGCGTTTCGTTGCCATTTTCTTTTTGTTACTTACGTGTATGTGAGCGTGGCGCTGAAGTGCTTGCGGATGTAGGTCTCCAACACGGGGTTGAAATGCTGGAACTTTCTGTCAGCTATCAGCCCAATTATGAAGACCTGTGTGAGACGGGGCGGACATAGCCATTAGGAGGTAAACAGAACGGACCAAAACGTACAAAAAAAAAAGGTAAAAAGCCTGTCTAATTTAGTATTCTGGATTGAGTTGAAGAAAATAACCCAGAGATTGTACACAAGCGAAAAAAGGATTTGTACCAAGCCTGTGGATAATCTTAGGATATCTGATAAAAACATTTCTAGGCTGCATCGGGTAAAAAGGGAAGTCCATTTACAATTTGCCCCATGATTTCAACTGATGCTAGATTCAGAGAGGCTAAAAACCACAATGTACTAATTTGATTTGAACTACAACTAAGATGTACAAAGGCCAATTTACTTCCCCCTTATGTAAGACTCTAATCACAGTCTACCTTGTATAATTATAAATCATGTCAAATAACATAATTATTAAAATTAGTGCTTTTCAATGAAGACCGACCGTCTCAGCGTGGTCACGGCATCGTGACAGTCCCACTCCTTATGGTGGACCACAAAAGGGGGCAAGAAAGAATGATTTGTAGTTTTTGTAAAACCCTGGTAGAATGACATCATTGTATAAAACCCTGGTACAATGACATCATTGTAGTGCAGATTACAGCAGGAAGGTGTCATGAACCGGGAGGACCTTTCAAAAGTCCAAAGCCCTCTTAATCATCAACACTCAACACAGCACAGAGGAGTGTGTGCTCTGCATGCACCCCAGGGCAGGGTGTCCCCTGCCTGGGAGACGAGGACTTCTGTCTGAGACCCTTTCAGCTTCCAAATGGATTCTATACAAACTGTGTATGATGCCGTCTTGGATAATGTGTAGTTTGTAATGTGTTAGTTTATCCAGCGTTTCCCCTGCATGCATCCAGCAGGCTTAATGGATTACTAGCGCCACTGCACTCAGCCATGCACATTCTTTACACATTAAAAGTGATGTCGGGTTCCCCAAATGCTATTTGTTTTATTGAAAAACATATCATACAGAGTTCCCCGACCATGTAATATTTCAACATAGGGGTGTCACCACGCGGACATTTAGTGCACGTCGTTTTTTTCCCATTTAATTTCTGAAAGGGTTTAATTGGTTAAATGATGCTTTAATTGGTTGAATAACGCTTCAAAAAGCGTGTGGAGGAAGTCAGCGGCCTTCGGATCCACTCTCAGTCCGGGTCTGACTCGGTTACAGCACAGCTTCAGTAAGCGGGCAGCGTCACGTAGTAGGAAGCACAACACGCGTCGGAAGATTACATTTTAGGTCTTGTTCCGTGTTTAATATAATTGGGGGCAATGGATGGCGCTACGGTGCACGGCGAGGTTTTGAGCAGAGCTGGAAGTTATAGCGTGGCTGTGTGGCGCCGCCGGTGTGAGTGCTCTCACTGGAAACACGACCCACTTAAGGTGCAACTAAGACACACGGCAGCTGGTATGGGGGCACTTGAAATGATCCTGAAACAAAAAAGGTGGTTTGTTGTTGGGAGTTGCGTCATGTATTCCTATATGAACTATGTATTATCCTTATTGTATCATTCCTATTTTCGGTACTCAGAGCTCTCGTCTCCTCCCCCAGCGCTCTGAGAAGGACCAGCAGAGAGCACGTAGACTGGGTCGTACTCTACCTCCTGCCTATTATTTCACCATTCATCCAACATCGAGTGGAGGATATCTTAAAAAAACGAAGACATCTAAAAAAAAACACTCACTGTGTTTGTGGCTTGCTATAATGCAAAGTAGTCAGAGCGGTGAAAGAGATTTTTTGCAAAAGTCTTCAAAATATTACTTTTAAGACGCGTTTAACTGCAAAACACCTGATATTTTCAATGTCCCGCTTTGCCGAATGTGCGCATGTGCCGGAGTATTCATTCTTTTTCGAGCTAAAACATAGTTACAGGAAGATAATTGTCTCATCAATACATTTCAGGGCAATGAAGTGGAAATATGTCGTTTCTTTCAACAGAGAACAGCTGCGCTCCCACCTAACCATCCAAAAAAATACAGAGAATAAATAAATTGGAAAATATATTCATCATATTACTATGACAAAACCCAGAACAAAAACTAATTTGAACAATAAAAAGTAGCTGCAGTGTTGTTGTTTTTCCCCTGTGTACACAACTACACAGTCCGTGGGCAGCTCGTCTTACCAGGGCGTCGAAGACCAGGGTATCGAACGTGTCGCTGTCAGAGTTCTCCATCATGATGTTGAACAAGGCGTCCAACGTGTCCTGCAGGAACTGGAAATAAACACATGCAACGCAGTGTTACGTCACCACAACACAAACTAACCCTAGAGACAAAACATAACATAACCCATGCAAAACAAAATGTGACAGTGCATCTTCCCATCGTTAAATCATCGTTAAGTCAACATTAAAATAAAATATATATATAATAATATTATTAATCATAATAATAATATTACTGATATAATAAATATCATTAGTAATAAAGTATCAAGTCTGAAAACATATTTTATTCAACGCCAGCCTGAATAAAATGAGTTTTAGTAATATTTTTCCTGAGGTTTAAGGACATCCCATAATACACATGAAAAAGATCCTCTCCCAGATAGCAGGGAGAGCGAGCCGCACACAGCGGGAAATTATCAGGCAGTCCAACAGATGACAAAGGACCACAAAACAAGCAATAATCAGTGAGGAAAAGTCAGGCTTGTGATAATATATATTCTAGATGATGGTGGGGGTGATGAATATTTCATAGGGTGCCTATTAGTTATGTGCATTTTAGGGAAGTCCATAGAGGCAACTTCCTGTTTCCTTCTACATTTTGATTTCTCTGTTTTTCTCGTTCATAGGACTAAATATAGAAAGGATGTCAGGACAAACAAACAAACATGGGGATGTGTAAGCAATCTGTGTTTGTGCTATTTAGGTTGGGCCACATTCTATGCATACATTAAAATGGCAACGCATTCTAACGCAACCCAGATACAGCGGCCGCATTCACCACCGGGGGCTTCAAACCAGCTCTCTGAGGGCCAGCGTGTCCTCCACTCAAGGGGTTGCCTGGCACACAGCTAACGCGTCAATAATAATAATTAAACAGGCGCGTTTAGGGACATGGTTGATGGCAATGGTGGTTCCTTAAAGGCATAGCGTTAGCGGTAGGTTAGCATACCCTCACGTCGCACTCCTCCGTGCTCACATAATAAAACTCACGTGTGAATTATTAAATGCAGACCAACAGCAAAAAAATTGTTTTATTACTGCCAAGGACAACTCAATATGAGGACTGTTCTATTCAATTTTTAACAACTTATCACGCTCACCGTGGGTAATATCCAATAAAGTTGCAGCTATTAGGGTTTACAGAGCTTTTGTTAGACAACAGTTTTTCATCGGTATGCTGCCTCATGCATCCTCACTTGACCGTTTGACGCCCAGATATATGTAAATTGAGTTTCTCAGGAAAAACAAAATCATACCACAACAAACTGGTTCAAAAGAAAAAAACAAAACATTATCCCATTACATGACGGAATAAAGCTATATTTTTCACTCAGAATCCTATTACGTTGGTAAACAGAATTGTTGTCGACACCAGCCACTCCGATGATGGCTTCTTTGGTGGCCGATTCAAAGATTCAAAAATTCAAAAATGGTTTCTAGCGTTATTGAGAGTGAATGGTCATGTATAGCAGCGAGGCCTTTAGCTAGTAAAACAACTGTGTTTGATTCATACGTCCTCATGGATAATTCATACAGAATACCATACCGTAGGCTTTTGTAGGTAAAACCTACTTTTTGAAAAAAACCTACTCTTGCTGTTGTTTGTCATTGCTGTTGTTGAATGTAAGTAGTGTGAGTTACTGTGAACCGGAGTAAAATTCCTTACATGTGTAAAAGTATGTTTGGCCAATAAAACCCGATTCTGATTCTGATTCTGAATTTTGTATGCCTGAGGTCGCCTGAGAACACAAAACACCCAAACCACCGGAAACGCAAAGAGCTGGACATCCTGCTCATGGTGGGTTCTCACGAGCGGTTATTGGAAAGAAGAAGAAGGACTCTTGTCTTCCTCTCCTCGTGAGAGAAATACTACGTGGGACACAAGGGGAGGAAGGATGATCAAATCAAATGTGAAAGCTGAGAGCAGGATGCATTAGACTAATGAGGGGCAAGTGTCTTGTCAATACGCTTGAGAGCCAGTCTCCTTGAAACGAGTGACTCGGGTATTAACTGAAATGTGAAAAAAAGGAATGGTGAATACACTAAAATGTACAAAAAATGAATCTTGAAATGTTCCAGTTCCCTGGGGAAGTACGTAGCAGCGACCGTGAAGTGTTTTGGCCAAACAGGAGATAAAAGTAAAGCGTAGTTATGCATTTTATCACAGCCCTGCATGTACGTGGAATTGGATGCAAACCTGAACAGCCTTGGCTGTGTTTGACATTATCTATCCAGGGAGAGTAAAGCATTATTTTTCTCGGGCACGCTGTAATTTACCTTTCCTGAAAATGTTCTGTCCTTCTGCATAAAAAGGCCTGATTTCACATTTGTGGGCGGCAGGACGTCTGGGCTGTACGTTTGTGTGCTATCACCGTGGCTGCCAAGTCTGTTTTTGAAAACAACCTGTTCCCTCGTAAAACTGTCTTGTTGAAATACTGAAGAGAGCTGCAAAGAGATTCCAGAACAACAGAACAAGAGCGTTGCTTTGTATTCGGACGGTTGTGTGTCACCGGCTGTTGGAAAGTCTCTCTGCTGTTTGTATACAACAGCACAATCTTAATCCTCTCCCCCGACGTGGAGCGCCAACGTCGTATCTATGAGACGACCCCGTTTCTGACCCGTGCGTTGTTGTTTACTTGTATTATTGTTTACTTGTGAATCAGGGCTAATTAAAAAACGTCTGTCTGCACTGGCACAGACATCATTTTGTTTTAATCGTGTTGTACTTTTATGTCATATGTAGCTCTAAATTCATGTTGTTTATTAAATTGAATGATTGTCCTTTCGAATGTTTTTAAAATGTTAATTCCTGCTGATGTAATGCACAATGAAATGCACAAAAATAAGGTGTACAACAAAACCAAAGCGACCACACCACCACCACCACCACGGGGTTCTGACTGACCTTGACCACCTCGCCGCCCTCCACCTTCATCAGCTGCCGCAGGTTCTGCTGGAGCAGGGTGATGTTGGAGCGCCACTTCAGCAGGCCCAGCAGGTCCACTGGAGACACACACACACACACACACACACACAGTTCATGTGAAAATAAAAACAATAGTGTACACATAACGATGGAAGTTCAATTCATACATAGAAGAGAGTTTAGCTAAGTGAGATTAGTTTATACTTCACAGAAGAGGGAAGACAAAGGGAGAATGGAGAAGTCAGGCTGCCACTTAAAACTAAAGCCGATAATACAAAACCCGGCTTCAGAATTGCCACATTTTCCAAAGTAATCCACGCTACTTTAAAGTAGCCTATTGTAAAAGAGGGCAACACTAAATCCCTTACAATTCATCATAAATTCAATCATGGGGGAAAAATAAAAGTGAATTCAAGAGGATGAGCCCCGATGGTGGGTTGTGCTGCGATGAATCGCTCTCACGGGGAAGTACTGGATCAGAGCACCTTTGGCAGATGATCATGTAGTGGAGGCAGGGGGCTCAAAACATTCAGCTCAATTTGTTAGGGCCCCGTAACGCCCCTGCATCTCGGACCCATCGCGGGGAAAAGCCTGTGGAACATAAAGGGGACCGGGGGGAAATAAGCTGATTTCCCCCCATGGCGCCGCTCATGCGTGCAGCCAGCGTGAACCTTTTGCTTTCATTGTGAACATCAGATAACAAGCGTTTGAAATATACACGCCTATCTGCTAACGTAGCTCCGCGTTATCCGACTTCAACCGCCCACAACACCACCCACCCTCCCACCTTCTCTTCTAAACAAGCTAGGATAACATCACACACACACACACACACACACACATTTGAGGCAGTGACAAGAGCAGCATTCAGTCGTAACCGAATAATCACCTTGATTCAGTAGCATTAAGCATTTAACAGCGATTCAGCCATTGATCTCAGCCATGCCCTTATTTAGCAGCGTGGTCTAATTATATCTGCTAAAACTGCAATTATTTGCTGAGCATTCTTTTGATCGGATTGAGTTTAAAACTGAAATATTTTCTAACAGCAGCAGCAGCTTCATGCAGGGTATGTAAGCTAATCCGCTCAGAGGAAACAGCCGAGCATAGATATGAAAAAAATTGATTCCTGTGCCAAGGACGACATTTGTAAATTCCCCTCCTTGAATATGTGTATATGAGAGAGAGAGAGAGTGTGTGTGTGTGTGTGTGTGTGTGTGTGTGTGTGTGTGGTGTGTTTGTGTGTGTGTTGGACAAGTAGACCCTCACCACACCGTCTCCGGGAGCAG
>OMNO01037479.1:8693-21174 GCA_900303215.1 Trachyrincus scabrus | reverse complement strand
CGGGTGAGGAGGGGAGGGACGGCCCGTGGTCTACCTCACCCGGGGCACAGCGGACAGGGTAGAAATGGTGCGGTCAACCCGGGGGCACGGGACCCATCCAGCATAACAGGAGTGAAATTGCAGGGTTCACGGGGAGGGAAGCGCTGAACGAACCCAGGATCTGTTTAGATACGGAGCAGCAGGGAAGTGGAATGGAATCCCGGGCCAAGGTTGAAACCGTGGACCGGGAGCGGGGACCCGCCAAGCACAAAACTAGAGAACATTACGGCAACATTATGTTCACATTCATACCCCCACCACAGGGGAATTCAAATAAATAAAGTGTATTGTGTCTTTAGTTTCCTCTCAAAGTGTGCGTCCATGTTCTGTGTTAGACTCACAATACGTCACGCTCGCTGCTCCGCCTTCCCGGCACCCCTGTGTGACTTTTACACGTGTTTTCTTTGGTCGCAGCGTGAAGGGTAACATGTAAGACGATGTTCCATGTGTGTTTGTGTGCTTCGGTACTTCTGAGGTGGAAGTAAGGAAGTAAAAAGCCACACAATCTTTTCTTGTGGGAAATGGCAAAGCAAGTTTAGTTATATACCTTTATACCTATATCTACAACTGCATTCCACTTTGTTTAACGTGTTTAAGATTTACAAGTTTACAGACGACGAAGACAAGGCAAAGAATGGCAATATATACCTGAATCCACTGTTAAACACGAAAGCATAGAGTTTATATTTCCCTTTAATGATCTGATAACCAAGTGACCAAGACATCAGTTCTGATAGAGGGCGAATGTGAATTAAATCTAATGTGAAATCTAATGTGGAATCTGTATCTGTAATTAAAAAAAAGAGTAATTAAAGGTAACCTTGTCCACATATCAATCTGTGTTATCGGATTTGCTAATAAAATACATCCAGCATATTCGGCTCATTTCCCATGTGTCTGTCACCAGGAGTCTGTTGTGCCTCTCTGTGTGGATGCTGTGGAGCCCGGTCCCTTTAAGTCCATGCTGTCCATCAGACCTGCCAGCCTCACAGGAAACAGAGAGCACTCTGTGTATTTTCACAGGTTCACTTTTTCTTCACACATCTGTGTTTCAAAAATGATTTATTAGTGGAAGAAAACGTACTCACATCCAGCTGTCAGTCAATGTTAAGGACGACCTGACTCAATAAAAGATATTACATTAATACAATTATTAATATATTTCAAAACAAAGTATAGGAACAATAAAGGAATGAAAGACTCATTGAATATATAATATATTTAAAAAAATGTAATGTTCTTTTTTTTACTCCATGCAAATGAAAATCCCATGTGATTGAAAAAGATAAAAATATATCTTGAATTGTGAATGATGGTATTGAAATAGTGCTGAGGCATGATCACGTGACCACGGTCCTCGTCCACCAGTTAGCGTCTCAACATGTCGGAGGTCTGGGAGAGGCAGACAGAGACAAGACTTCTCCTGTCTGCGCCATCCTCCTTCACACTTAAGATAAGATAAGACTGCTTTATATCCCTGAGGGGGCGATTCTGTTCTGGGAAATATCTGCAGTTTGTAAATGTTAGGCGTTGCTTAACTGTCGGTCTGACAGTTTAATCAGTTTTATGAGTACCAGGACCATACTGTGTACTGTATTCACTCCCACTGCCATTTATTGGCGAAGACTAATAAGCGACAACAGATTACGATTTTTGTTTGTTTATCTAATCATTTATTTGGCTCCGCCAACACAAATAGTTCCGCAACTGGACTGGGACTGGACTGTTGCCAAGCAACACAAACATTTTCCTGCACGTTATCGTCCTCTCCTGACGACCATTCATAATATAACTCAAATGTTATTTGTGGAAATATGTATTTGTGGAAATATGTTTGTGACAATATAAGACGGATATGAATCGTTAATGTAATTAACGGTTATTAGAACACCTGTGAAGCGGAGTGATACACGTATAGTTAAAAGTCCCAGCGCTGTTAGACTCTACATCAGCACTCATGGAATGACTCTTGTCCAATCAAATGACTTGGTCGGAACTAACTGTTGTATAAGTAGGCACGTCGTGCCATAAAACCGTTTAAGGCACACCTACGTGTTGGTTATCCCTTACTTAATTATTGATGAAGGCATAGTGGTATTTTTGTGCCATGACCCAATGTCATGGCACTGCTTTTATACATAGTGCTTCGATTGATAAACCCCTTGGCATTTAAACTGCTTCACATGTCATGCGACACCGTCTTGCATGGCAAGGTGACAAGAGTTAAAATGCCTGGCTCAAGAGCATCTCAACACTTGGAAAATAGATTGAAACCAGCAGCCCTCCAGTTTCCAGACACACCATTCTACCTCCTATGGCACTGGCTTAACAATATATGTCAATAAAATGAGGTCATGCAAAACAAAGAACCTTTGTGTGTGTGTGTGTGTGTGTGTGTGTGTGTGTGTGTGTGTGTGTGTGTGTGTGTGTGTGTGCACGCATGCGTGTGTGCATGTGCATCATGTATGCAGCACAGGGACATATATAATATAGTCTATAAAGGTCACCACAGCTTTTATGAAAATTGCATTTGTTTAGTGCAGGTGTTGTGGGTGTGTGTAAACAAATGGTCCTTCATATATAAGTGAGTGTATTATAGTGTCGCTATGGTCTAAACACCCCTGAGCCCATCTTATAGCCTTCAAATCTTCACTAATGCAAATCTTCCTCTCAGCCTCCACTCCACTCCACCCTTCTTCTCAAATCTAGCTCTCCTTATTTTATTTTTTTATAAATAACAATATGCATTTCTTTTTTGTACGCCCAACCACTTCTCTTCCAGCACTTATGGAAGAGAAGTGAATTAAATGTATTCTCCAATACATTTAATTCATTTAATGTCATACAAAAAACACAATAATTATATTCAATATTTCCAAATACAAAAAGTTTAATTGTTATCGTCTTTGGACATTATGCAATGATCTCGTATCTCTCAAAGTTCATCTTTGAACAGCCCCTCCCCATTGAAGCTGATGTTCTGACATCACTTAATATGACCGCAGCATGACATGAGCTTTGTTAATGAGAGCACTGCTTTCACTAGGACGGACATGATGTAAATCAAGGCAGGCTTGGTCTGAGCCAGGGGTGTGGTGGTGGTGGTGGTGGTGGTGGTAGTGGTGGAGGGAGGGGTCCCATACCTATCTTGTTCCACCGCTGTCGTAAATCAATCAATCCCCAACATCCTGGGCTGTGGTGCCAAATGGGTTTGGGGGTTTCGGGGGAGTATACCCCTGTTGCTCATATATTATCCCATTGGGATAGCCTTGATGGTGGCTACGTGACGGCCAGGCAGGCCCAATGTGTCAGAAATGCTGAATAGTTCATTTTAAGAATGCGCTTGATCCTGTACTGGGAAGAGGAACAGGGAAGAGGCCCTGTATCGTTGATATATCAATGACATAATCAGTTAATCTAAATGACTGTCTATAAATAAACAATCCTACGCCCACAAGAGATTGGCTCAGAGCCGACGCTAAGTGAGTGCAGTGCCACTGCCATCCCATGGTCGACTCATAGAAGCCGTTTCATACTTCCTGGGACCAGTACATATACAGCGCCACCTAGCGAGTCAGCTATGTAAAATGTATTATGTCATGGAGATATTATGGGTTATAGTTGCATATATAACGTGTGTTGCTGTATTGCTGCCCACAGTCTATAGAATATAGACTATACATACATTCATAATTGATCATTTGATTGCATGTAGCATCTGGCTGGGGAAAAAAAACATTTTAATATTCGATACTAGAATTAAACAATTTTCAAACAGTTCAAACCATATCGTCAGGCAACTATAGACAGAGTTATAGACATGACATGACATGCAGTTATAGACTATATACAGCAGCGTCAGAGCGTTTAATTACACGTAGGCTAAACCATGACATGTGTACACGTGGGTTTGGCTTTTGCACTCTTTGTTTAGGTTATTCAGTCATCTAAATATGTTTAAAAACATATTAATTTAGGGAAGTGTGAGGAAGATACTCAATATTCTGTGCAGCAACAATAGGTGTAGCCTAGCAGCTTCTAAGTATAGGCCTAATAGATCATAATAAAGACGTGTTTACTTACCAATACACATATGTATCGAATTATGAAGAAAAAAGAAAGATTAACAACAGACAATTAGAAAACTAACTAAGATTCTAGCCTATTCCTGCTGGTATAGTATAATATGTTATGTTAATTATGTTATGTTATATTCTATTAGCCTATAGTATGTTATAGGCCTACATGTAAATATAGGTAGCATCATCTGGACAAAAAAACCCTCTTCGTTTTATTGCCCTACCTTTTTTTTTTATAAAACAAAAAACAAATGGTTAGGCAAAACAATTCCGAATTTCTTTTGTATACATTAAGTTATAAGTGTCATATTTAACAGTGTGCATGCTTTTAAAGTGAAGAGAAGAGGTCAGCAGGCTATCACAGCACAAAACAAAACCCTGTCCCTTTTAAAACTGGCCTTTTGTTAATGCACACATGCGAACCATGTGTACTAGTCTCACCGCTCATGGCCGACAGCACGGGACGCTAGCCCGTGCTACGTGCCATCAGACGCCGTCATGCCCCGGGGCTGACCGGGGGAGGTGGTGGCGTGCCTCTGTCTCAGCCTTTAGCCAGGGGTCACTATAGAGGATCAGCGCAGAGTATGGTGTCAGAGACATAACTCGGTTGGCAGCTTCTCCTCTAACGTCTCTTCCAGGTTTGTTATTGATTTTATTTTATCTCCTCGGGTCTGCGTACCGATATCGTCTGCATAACGCTTGTGTGCGCGGGGACAAACATTAAAGTGTGTTTTTCGCTGTGCTGGAGATCTTATCATATGTCATGATTTATAGCTTCTCCGCGGACCTGCCATACGCTACTTCAGGCATTGGCTGCCTGTGGTGGGCGAGACGTATAGACGGCTCGAGACAAGAGTTTAGTTTTAATGTGCCGCTTCCTGTCACGCAGCAACGTGGCTTCAGTGCGTTGTTTCGTCCGCGGACGTGTGTTTGATGTGTCCTCTCGGGACCGTGCATGTTGCTGTAGTAGTAGGAGGGTGACTGATGTGGACCGGTGTCAAAGTCGGCTCACTCCTACTGAACCGAAGCGTTTGAGAATAGATTTAAGATTTCATTTATTTTGAACAGTGTTTGTGGGTTGAAAAGATTCCTAGATAATATTTAGGAATTATTAGACTAGCTGTTCATCGGCGTGTAGGCCAAAATATAGCTATCTATAAATATAAGTCGAATTAAATCTAAACATAACGGCTGTATGTTTCGAACTAACTTTTATATTACTAATTTAAACTTAGTTTTACTGACGTTTTACTGCAGCATGTCCAACCTGAAGCTGTATATGACTAATAGGACATTCATAATGTGTAATGAATTCACACCTCTAGTATTTAAGGCAAGCAGAAAACCGATAGCGCTATTATAATTTCCCAAAGTCATTTATCAGGCAGACTCAAGCTGTGCGCATGATTTTGTTGAGTGCTTCAGTGGAGACGAATGGCCGACAGGAGACACACTGTCGATGCAGCACAGGCCAGAAGTTGAGCTCAGAGGAACCGGCACCTCCGGGTGCTGGTGAAGTTATTATTATTATTAATAGTTTCGTGTAAATTATCCAACTTATTTTAGTAGAATGTAGCTGATCATCAATGTAGGCATCATGTCATAGTTAAGGCAAAACACATGTTTCGTGTAACTTTCTATTATTATATGAATAAATAAATAGGCCTACATTATTAGCCAAAACAAATACACATACAAATAAATGTGATTGAAAAGAGGTTTGAGTTTTTAGAAACGTAAAATATGCTAAAATACATTTGTGCAGTGCTTTGGCATGTACATTGATGCTGTGTAATGTGTTTATTGAACATTATATAATAGCCTACTGATTTCTAAAATGCAATAGGTTGCAAGAGGTTATTAATACTAATTTGTTAGAATCATTGACACATTTCAATTTTGCACAATATGTAATGTAGTTTACTTGGATTTTTATAGTACATATGTAGTATATAGGCCTACTTAATAGATTTTGTATTAACTCAATTTCATGATAAATAGTTATTTATTCATACTAATTGCTTTTTCCCTCTCTAATTTGCTTCGGAACATTTGATTTGTCAGTTTATTTGTCAAGTTATTTGATCAACATTTACTGAAATGTTTAGATAGATTGTATTTATTTACTGCAAAAGTGTCAGCCATATTTATTTAAATATTTACATAGTTGCATAGTTTCAACATGTGCTGTATTTTTAACTTGTCCTGGCATTGTTATGTTTTCCATTTTGTTAATAATTTTTATACTTAATCCATATCAAAGTATATTAACACATTTGCAACCTTATTAAACCGGTTGTTTAAGGGGAGGTACTACAGGTGAATAGGCAACAAAAATTCCTGTCCTTCTATCAGAATGAAAAATTACCAGATGAATATACACAAAAATATAATATTTTTTTGTATTGTGACTTTTAGTTTCCCCCCCATTAATTAATGAAAATTCTGTGTTATCTCATTAAATATGCACCAATTTGCATACTAGGTAAAACACAATATTGACTTATAATATATATATAACTTTTGGGTTTGTTTTAATGTGATCAATAACTTATTGGTTGGTAATCTACAGAGGCTTTTGTCTAAATATTGTTCTTTCAGTTAATTATTTTTAAATACACTTGACACATGTTAAAAAACAAGATTTCCGCCTTTTTCTTTTCAGATAGAATACCACATAAATCACAGAAGATATCAAATTAATTATTAATTAATTATTATAATTAATTATAATTAATTAATTATTTGGCTTTACCTATTATGAGAGATGAGCATGTGTGCAAAATGTAATTTGGAGAAAATTGCCATTAGAACATGTGTTGGCAAAGATTGGTAATAATTGCGTGCATGTTATGAAAGTTTACAAGTTATAGAAACTAAATATCCCAAAATATCAAAATTGAAAATAATAATGCAATATAATAATTATATTAAGTGAAACTTGATATTAGGCAGTTATTTTAACAATGGAAGGAGAATATTCTTTGTTGGTTAAAAGTAATTGCAGATTTCTTTTGGTGTATTTTCACTCATTATTGTATCAGTAGGCCTAACTATTTTAATTTATTTAAAAGTTGCTTGTGAAAAAGCTTTTTTTCTTCTTCTGTAGTTCCTCGCACAACCTTTAACCTATTTTTGGTTAAGCGCAATTTGTCACAGTTTGCTTTCAAATTTCAAATTAACCTTCGACTTGACAGCTACATCCATCCAATATCCGCATCACAAGTTTGGTCTTGAGTATCAAGCCCACTTATTCACTTGCCAAGAGGCCATATTTGTCCACTATGTGTGAGGATAGCAGAAAGTGAGTATTAATAGCTTTGCATCATAGACTGGAGAACTGTAAGTTTAGCTCCATCAGCATGCTTCTTCAGTTTAGAGTGGGTACGCCCGCTGCAGAATCTGGACTTTAAAGTGTTCAGTTAATGTTGTAATGGCATGCTCTAACTGACGTTGACGAAGCGTCACATTGAAACAGATGTCTCTCTCTCTCTCTCTCTCTCTCTCTCTCTCTCTCTCTCACACACACACACACACACACACACACACTATTATTCTAACGAAAAACTGTACACTAAACCGTTTTCTCTGTTTGCTTATGAAGTCAGAGATTAGGAAAATGTATGCAAAAATATATTGTTTTATTTATTGTAAACAAAAATGTAAATGCAAATATATATGATATACATAAGAATGCAAATGTAATACCAGTTGACCAAATACATAATAATGTTTTACAATCCATGGACGAAAAGCAAATAGTACAGAAAACATTTTAAAAGTGAGTGGCAAGTCATTAGCATCATGAAAAAGCTTCTGGTCCGTCTGCTGTACACGATGGAGATGCATATTCTGACCAGACAGCTTCTATAGGCTGTATGGAGAGGGCGAAGCAGGTCATTTTAGTGAAAGACGCAGCTATAGTGAGGCATTGAATCTAGCTTGATTTCTAGATCCAATAATAAACAATTCTGTAATGGCATGATTTGGAAAATAGTTGGTTAGAATGATACTGATTTAATTACAGAACAGTCATTCAATGGCGTTTACATTTTTTTGTTTAATTATATTATTTAATCTATATTTTGTTAGCTGTGAATGTACACAACGGCGTCAAAATAAAACATTTAAAACTCAAAAAACCTTTGTAGCATAATTATTCCTGAATTCATGACTGTTATATTTTAATGCTTGGTCTGTAGCGGATGGGTGAGAGACATTACTAATATGATGTCTTTATGATGTGTCAATTTTACTGTAAGACCGTAACACAAGCCAAGAAGCCAACCAGCACACAGGCACTAAGGTGCTAATCCACTGCAGTATTCAGTGACACAAATATTCCTCAATGTCCCATTGATTTCTGTTCCAGCGACATTGTAGTCTCGCATTTAACGTCCACTTCCCTTGTCAAAAACCAACGTGACAGGCTCTAACAACTCAGCAATGTTTGCACAACAACATGGATGAGAAATATGTCAGTAACTTGCCCTCAAAATGTAATATGGTCAAATCCAATTGGTTCCTCAGTTGATTCAGGGAGGAGCTGGGTAACCGGGGCAGACTAAGGCAGGACAGTGTCAGGTGCTTCACATGGATGATTTGATTAATAGGGGAGTAGACTAAGTTTAGAAAACATGTGAGGGCGTTCATCAGAAACTGAAGCGACACACCAGTCAAACAGGGTCATGGCACAGGTGCAGGTCTGGAGTAAAGAGATTCTAAACTAACCAGAGCAGCAGCTTGGCCTGGCAGCTCATGTACACCAGAAAGCAGTGATTCTCAACTAGTGGGTCGCAACCCATAAGTGGGTCATGAGGATATTTGATACCAAACCTTAATCTTTAGAAAGAAGCCCATGAATAAACTAATGTTTCAATGTTAATTCATGTTTCTATGGCTTACTATTTCATTGACTTTAGCCCCAAGTGTTGCATCTTTTTGTTTGCTCAATGTTTTTAACAGTACATGAAGTCTTCATGAACATGAAGTACATTAATTGTTGATTACTGCAATATTGGTAAATACATTAAAAATGTTTGGGTCGTGACTTAATGACTAATGACACATCTGGGTCCTGAGGCTGGACCAGTTGAGAACCACTGCCATAAAAGATACATAACGTGCCTATGGCTTGAGCTCAGTGTCCATAATTCAGAATTATACAGAATTATAATGATGTTTATTCGTTCTTCCGCAATCTATAGTCCCCTCGAAAGTCCAAAGTTAATCCAGATAATAGAAACACACATTCTGTATAAGCCCTCTTTGTTGCAAGCCTCAGGCAGGATCACCTGTTGTTACTTCTGTAGACAAAGTGTTGTCATCACTTGATCACATCTGCATCACATGAATGAATGAACTTTTCCGTTATTTAATCATCTCGCCCTTGTATGTATAGCAAAGACAATTAATTTAGCACATGGTGAAGTCATTCTAAGTTATTGTTGTATATTTCTATAAATTAAATAGCTAACAAGTAGTAGTAGCGGAAGTGACCGCTATCTATCTATGGCTTGTAATGAGAACATCACATGCTAAGCTAGGTAATGCTAGAGATTTTTTGTCACTTTCTTTATTTCTCATTCAAAACAGTAAACAGTAAACAGGTTAATAATCTCTATATCATTTGAAATATCCTATGTATATCATATGTCAATTAGGCAGTTTTGGCATTTGATATAGTTTTAGCCAAGAGTTTTGTGCCTCTATGGAGTTTTCCATACTCTGGCGAGACCGGTAGATCTAGAAACCCTATTTGGGCAGATCAATTATGTCAGCCTTGGGTGGTCTATATTGTCTGCACAAAAATGAAATGTCCAATGTGTCCAATGCACTCATTCCCATTGTTATTTGATTGGTCTTCTGTTCACAGTGGCAACGCGGCCAACGGCGTCAATAAGAAAGAAGGGTTTTTGGACAGCCAGCTGCCTGCTGGTGTTGGTCATACTGGGCAACCTGGTCATCCTGGGCAGGCTGGACAGCTGCAGAACCAGCAGAACCAGCAGAACCAGCAGCTTTTCCTGAGTCCTGCCAGCCTCCAGCTTGCTCAACTGCAGGCCCAGCTCACTCTCCATCGCCTCAAACTGGCCCAGGGTGCTGTGGGGGGCAACGCAGCCAGTGCCGCCACCGCTGCCTCTGCAGCCACTGTCCTGAACCAGGTCCTGTCCAATGTGGCCATGTCCCAGCCCCTGTTGAATCAGCTCCGTTCATCATCCATGGTCGGAAACCCCCAAGGTGCCTTCCCCACCGGGGCCCTGGGTTTCCCCAATCCAAATTCAGCGCTGGGGGCCCTAGTGGGTGGAACCTTCAACCAGAACCTTGGGAACGTGAGGTTGAATAATTACGGCGGTGGTTCAGCCATGGGCCAGCAGGGTGGAGGAGACTATGGCAAGAAGACGGGATACCCCTCCGACACCGACAGGCGCATGCAGTACGGTGGCTTCCTGGGCGGTACTTCCGTAGCAACAAGTAAGGCTGGGGATGGACAGTACACGTCCATCAACACTCAGGCCAAAATCACAAACAATGGCGGGTTCCAGAGAGATTTCTACGGACAGGAGATGCAGGGACAACAGTCTGGATTTTGTGTCGGTGAACAGAAGATGAATGCTTATCCCGGCACCGGGCTTAAGGAGCCTTGGAAGGGCAACCCCGGCAATCTGTGTCACGCCGGGAAGATGGATCTCTCCGCCAACACCACAGGGTGGAAATCATCCGGTCAGCCGACCCGTCCCCGAGCCGATTTGTACAATCCAGAGGAGCCAACCCCCGACCCCAAGTTCAACACAGGCGGTGGGGCCGCCGCTTTCTCAGGTGGACCTCAGGGGTTTTCGGCCTTCCAACCACCACAGGGAGGGGAGGAGTCCCTGTCTAGAGGCGCTAGGACCCTTCAGCAGCATCAGGTCAATGATTACCACGGAGTCACGCCCTCCCATCTGCCACACCAGTGCACTATCTGTGACAAAAAGGTCTACAACCTCAAGGTGGGTGAATGAGACCAGGTGAGGTCTTGCATGAAACAAATCTCACCTCACTAAAATGTGTAAAGTATCCTATTATAAAAAAAAAGATTAACTTCTGAGGGCTACATCCTTGATTCAATATGCAGTAAGGTTCTGGATACAATACGTTCATTGCAGATTTATGGTGGGGTCTATCAAACTCGAGGGACAGTTCATGCATTTCCAAACTCATCTCCCAGGTTAACAATCTGTGTTTCCATTGCCAGCTGTGAAAGCCTAGTATACTCCCACACACCATTCTAGAGCAAAATACAATGGTGAAGAGAAAGGACGCAATTATCTACCAATGTCCTACCATCGTTGGCAATACAGTTGACAATGCAATGGGAAAGTATTGTGAATGTTATTGACATGGCAGCGCCTACATCTAAAACATCTAGATAAGGTTTAAAATCAGTCAACAAACCTTGTGTAAAAAGGGTAATATTAGACATAATTTTAGGATAGTATTACAAAGACCACTTCCAGCACTATTACAAAGCCCATGTCTTGAGGCCTCAGTGTCTTACTCTTAGTTTGGGTCTGTGTACAGACTACAGTGGCCTGCTAGCGCTCCAGACTGTGGTCTCTTTAATTCCCCCTCAGCCATGAGCTTATCCAAGGGGTATGTAAAGAAGTGTGAGAGGGAGGAGGCAACACTGTGTGGCTGAGCCCCGCTGACTGGACGCGGTGTGTGTGTGTGTGTGTGTGTGTGTGTTCGTCGTGGTGTGTTTTTCAGGACTGGGATCAGCACGTGAAGGGAAAGCTACACCTGCAGAACCGATCTCTGTACGCCACTGAGGGGTGAGTTCAGCGGTCTCCTAAAAAAAAGAAAAAAATCCATTAGCCACCCCACAACACTTTGTGATGAGTACAAAATGTCAAGTGGTCTCCGGGCTCCAGCCCTACTGACAGCTGAAGACGTATGTACAGCTTGCTTTCACCTTTATTTTTAGGCAGTTGTGGACACACACGCAGCACGTTTTGTTTTCTATCAGGACTATCTTGAAAACCAGTGCGTTTGACATTGACTCTTATACCGACAATTTCTAAGCATTTAAAATCTTTTCAAGGTACTTGGGGGTTGGGGGTATTTCGCTGTCCTTGCCGTGTGTTTTGTATAAAGCCATGTTCCGGTCTCCGTGAATATGAGATGTGTCACAGGATATGAGCGGGCGAGTCTGGCGAAAGACGGCTAAAATAACCGTCCCTCCTGTGGCTTTCAGCAGCGCGTCGGTGCTAGCATCTGGAGCGGAGCATTACACTGGCAGCGGGGCGTCTGACGGAGGCCTGAACGCGGCAGCCAATAACTCCATGGTCTACTCTGCCCCGAGTCAAGGTAGGACACCACCCCACCCA
>OMNO01037328.1:2500-11935 GCA_900303215.1 Trachyrincus scabrus | reverse complement strand
CCACACAAAACCCCTATACACACGTCTTTGTGGACCACCAGGCTGCCTGCTAGTGTCTGATGCTTCTGGACCAAAGCACCCTGTGACCCCCGGTCCCACCAGGTAGGTGTGTGTGTGTGTGTGTGTGTGTGTGTGAGTGTGAGTGTGAGGAAGAAGAGTGAAGTGTTTATGGAATGTGGCTGCTGTAAATATGATAAAGTGTTTTTATTATAAGTCGTATTCTTAACCTGTATTTTATAATGATATGTGTACCTGCCCTGGGACTGCGGATGGAAGTTAACAAGATGCTATAATCTGATACAATGCATCAATGCTCATCAATATTCATTGAGACTGATTTTGTACATTGCCCCTGACAAATAAGAAAATAAACCAAACTAAACCATGGATTGTTTTCATGAGCACAGATGTATTGCTACAATCACTTGGACACAACAGTGGTGTTCAGGAATAGACTGGTTGACTACCATGACTAGATATAAAGGTTTATATCTAATGTACATACGCTTTGAATGCTCTCTTCATGTATAGTTCTGTTATACAGCTTTAACAGCCGGATAACTCCTCAAGAGGCAGGAAGGACCAGAAGTGAGATGCAGCCTATTTATATTTAGTTCATTTGTTTATTTCATTTATCTATATTGATCTATATTATTTTGATTAATTTATTGATTTGATTTGATTGATTCTTTTAGTTTTATTAATTTTGCTGCCGTTTAAAATAAATTCCTCCCTTGGGATCAATTGCAATTGATTACCTACTACTACATATATATATACTTGATATATACTTGATATACACTTGATGTCAAAATGTCTTGACTGTGTGTTCTGTGAAAAATAAATCGATGTCTTGTAAAGAAAAAAGAAAGTGTTGACACGCCAAATCACATCCTGTGTGAGACCCACAAGATCTGCCAAGAGCAGGGTCCTCCCAGGAAGCAGCACCTGCAGACCAGTGAGGAACAACGTTCTCCCTTGGCAGAGCTGTGGAGCACCCTGAGGAAAAAGGTGGTGATCCTGTCGGATGGCATAGAGGAGTGCTGGAAGTAAAAAGTGAGGAAGCCAGCTTGCTTCATAGTCTATATGTCCGGCTTCAAGCGGGGTCTAGCGGGGTGCAAACACCCTGCTAGACCCACCTACCTCTCAGCGGTAGAGGTGCTCTACTCCTGAACGAAGCACGGCACTTCTAGTTCAGAGATCTAGTTTAGCTCTACAAGCTAGTTCTACAAGCACTGTCCCTAGCTACCTCAAGTGGCTTTGGAAGATGCATCAGATTCGCTTCTCCACAAGAATCAAAAGCTTCTGAAGGGTCATTCTTCTTAAGCACGGTAGTGGGGGCCAGTGGACCGATTCCCTCTCCAACAATGGTACAAATGCACACGGACATCTCTGGTCTGGATGAGAGCCGTCCCCAGGATGTTTAAACTACACGTGTGGGGACCCAGCTCGTACAAGGAGCCTCTGACGAACGCGAGGGAGACCTGACCTGGCCCTACAAGCTGTTCTTGGCAACATCGGGTCAAGGGTCACGCGCAGGGACAAGTGGCAGACCTGGATTATTATAACAAAGACTGCACCGTCATCTCTGCCGTGATTATGAATATGATCAGCATGCTGTAGGTATTGGCACCACATTATGTTATGCAATGTGATGTTCTACAGTGAGCCACTGTATCCGCTGTTATCGCAAAACAGAAATGAACCGTAAGTCATTCAATGACGTGTTTATTGACCTACCTCCACACCTGTAGTGTTTATCGTGTTTCATATGTACAGTACCTGCGCTGTTCGTTTGCTCTTGTGAGTGCTTCCTGGTCCTTTTTGTAGCAGTGCACCAAGACAAACTCCTTGTATGTTAAATCCCTGTCCTTACTTGGCTGATAAAGCGATTGTGATTAGCGACCCCTGTGTTTACTCTGCTGTGGCACTTTCTGTGAAAAGGGTCAAATATGGTTCAATAAGTGCACCTGGCACCATCTAGAAAAGCTACAAACACATTTTTTGCATACACTTTTTGCATAAATTTGCAATACTTAACTACTCCCAGGACACTCATATAAATATGTGCTAATGACTTGGTCATAATGGATTGGCAGGGAAAGGAGAGCATGGGTGAAAAAATATATGCGCCCATGCAGATTTTGTTTATTGACAATGCAGAAAGTCCTTGGGTCAGGAATTTGGTGCAAAAATAGTAAATGCTGAAAATCATTTGGTGGTCAGCCATAGGAAAATCCTGACCGTCAAGGAAAGAATAATTGTGAAAGTGGCAAATAAAATAATATCCGAATGAGAAGATAGTAAGGCAACTCAAGGTCATTGGCATGATCACAGACAAAGAGATGAATGAAAACTAGAGACAAGCACACAGGACAAGGAGGACAAGGCTCAGGGGGCAGCTGAGCATGATGGGAGATGAACGACCGAGAGGGGCGTGTCTGTTCAGACAGCAAAAAACCTCCACCAGGAACGCCAATTCAATTCACAAGATAAGCTGGCCTTTATTAATCGCAGACAGGACATTTGGGAGTCACAGCAGAAAGTACAGGACAGTAATAGAATTAAAGAAAAGATAACACTAAAACTACAATATACATAAAACATGTCTGTGCACACAGTAAGAGTAGAAGAAATGTAGATGCTAAAACGATTATCGGCAGTGACATGCTGCATTCGTAGTTCGTCTCCACACGTTCGCAGACACAAGGTACGTTACCACATACACAGAGTACACCTGTACAGTTTATTTGCAGCTCAAACTAGTAGTTAGGTCCACTTATTCAATATTAACGTTAATGATTCAAAAAGGTTAATCGGCTCTGGTCTGGCGAAGAAAAGACCCATGAATGATTGATGGCAACTCAAACAGCGACAGGTACAGTGCACTCAATGTTTAATAAGTACCATTAAATATGAATACACACTCCACTGGACCACCGGTGTTACCTGGAGAACTCTGGAAAGAGCTAGAATGGAATATACATGACTCTGTGGTCCACAGGACTCAGAGCGTCATGTCTAAGTGAAGTTAATGAGAGTCAATAGCCCCAATAATCATTCTGAATTTCTATTTCGTGTCACTTCATAATTCAGTCTGAGGTTTCTTCCATCTGAGCCGTTTTCAGACACTGGAAACCGGGGGTTGCTTCCACCTGAACCAATCACGGTTCCGCAATTGACATCATTGATTTTAGAGCCGATATTTCTATACGTTTGTTCAAAACGGCTTCAAGGCAGAATCTAAACTTTTCACTAAAAGCGAAAGCTGAAACATAACTGTAGCTATGAAGGCTTTTTGTGTCATTAGAATAGCCCACTTGTATTCAGAGGAATACATTGAAGCAAACAGGAGTGAATTATGTGCCTGCTTATCATTGTGACATGTCGTATTTTGGTTCATAAACATAAACACAGAAAACCACTGAACTAGCACTGGTTGTGTAGTTTAGGCACTTCCTGTTTCATAGAGAAATAGTACACAGTGAATACATTCTTAAAAAAATGTTTTCAAGTCAAGTCATAGTGCTTTCGGTCGGCACATTAAACATTCGGATCTGTCTCTGCTACAATATAATAAGGTCTAGTATTTACTATCAGTCTGAATTGCTCAGTTATATACAAGATTAGTTGTATTTTGTTTCTGGGCAAACTTTCATATCCCTGTAAAGACTATCTGTCTTAAATAGCTTTCATATCAACCAGAGCCTATGAGGCAAAAAAAAAGAAGTCTAAAATAAGGTAATTTTTCAACCTGTGGTATCGTACCACTGCTGGTATACGAGGGTACTGCAGGTGGTATGTGGGATTTTATTCTTGAAATAGACACATTTACAACAATAGAAAAAAACAATACACATAATTCAAAATAAATATATTATAAATATTGCTCAGTAAACGTAGTATTATAGCGTGTTATTATTTCAAACATTATTTCAAACAACACACTGGGAGCATAAGCAGTGTCGCTGACTTTTTCTTTCCGCTGTGTCCCGCTGGCCACGGCCTTCTTGCAGTAATAACTGTGTATAAAGGGGGCGCTGGCACTCTTTGCTCAGCCACTCCATGTGTATTTATTTATTTTTTACTGTTTGCCCATGACGTGGGCAAGTCAAAGGTTGGGAAGCACTGCGCTAGAGCACAGGGCGTTCCAGGTTGTATTATTTATTCACCTTTTTATTTATTATGATGCCCTCATATGCTGCAGTACAAAAAAACATATTAAGAGAGCTCTCCCCTTGTTGGAGAAGGGCAGCAGAGTCTGATGTCATACTGTGAGTGTGTGGGTACATCTTCTGACTTCAAGCGACCGGCAGTTGATCAAATAAAGCCCACTGGGCTTTATTTGAAAGCTCAAGCATTATTATGAGTTATTCAAGTCGTTCTGGGCTTTACTCCATGCTATTTGGGTATGGACCAGCCCGAGGCAATAACACCGGCAGCCAGCTCATCCTGAATGACGTGGTGTACACGTATTCGTACGAGCAACGCCACACTGCGTTCTACCTGTAACAACTCATAATAGGCTACAGTCCCTGCATGCTTTGGCATGACCATTGAAAATTAATATATAATTTTTGTACAACATACTTTTCCTATGATCCATAGCAGTATTAGGTATGGCTAAGAGTAAATACAATATATTAATACAATAAAGATTATAATACAAATATGTATTTATATATATATATTTATCTATATATATTCTAAAAAAATACAGAATACAGAATAGCTATTAATATGTACAAAAAGTACCTCCCACATTAATAAATGCCAACAGTTACCAGGCAGGCTAGGCAGCTAGCTCTCTGCAGAGTGCTAGCCAGACAGTATATATATATATATTATGTTGCATTACAATATCAATTTCACACAATAGTATTCTATTAAGTCAGGTGGACAAAGGACAACACTGTGACTTCATCACCGTTTTCAACAATGGTGAAGTTTGTTTGTAAGCGACGTGTCAGTCACATCACTTACAAACAAGTAAGTGATGTGTTGGAGTTGGAGCTTCAGGAAAATAACACGGTATATTTATTTTCCCTTTTGTAATGCCAAATGACAAGCATTGTTCTTTCTTCGAGCGTGAGAATGTTCTCATGACGATGAGGCACATTTGAATACGTATAGTGCCGTCGTCGTGCACACCCTGTTAAAACAGAGCTGAGGACAGCAGTGAAGGTCTGAGATCACATCTGATCCAACGGTTGAATCCCTCGCGTGAGGAAGCCGACATGCCTGACGCCTTTCAGTCGTTGTTCCACATTTAGATCGGCACCCCTCCCGACGCTCGAAGTAGTGTTGTTCTGCGTGTGTGTTTCTCTCAGCAAAACAATCATCCATTATTCATAGTTTAGCTTGACCTGAAATGCTGTGCAGTCTTTCCTTGCGGTACTCATACTCCCTGTTCATACTTTAAAGCCATTCCAAAAGTGGAGGTTGAATAGAAAAGAAAGGATGATTTGGATCAAACTGTTGACAAGAGTGGATCACGTCTCAATCTAATTTGATGACATCCGTTTATGCTCTTTCGCTGCATGCCAAATGATAACTGGGTGCAATTTCTGCCTCCAGAGGTAGCCATGCCATTTTTCATACTGTGTGCATTAAAAAAAGCAATATAAACTGATTTCCGAATAGGTTGGAAATGATCAAGCAGTGTACATAAGTGCATGTTATTAATGTTAGAAGCCTGCTGAGTAAATACGCCAACACATGACCAGCGTTTCCAGAAAAAAAGCAACTTGTATCTTTTTATCTTTTATCTTTTTCAGAATTTTCTCATTGTATTTAATATATTTATATATCCTGCTGCTTGCTTTGCCTTTCAGCATTTAACACTCATGCGCATAATTGGCTAAGAGGTTTTGGACAGTTTTACAAAGACATCACGATACTTACACAATAGAGCTATGGAGGCTAATTCCAAAAACCATAGCAACAAGCGAAATATGTAAACTGTTAACTGTGTTCAGTGTTGGCCAGTTCCCCACTCTAATGTCAGAGAGGCAATTTATGAAGCCAACAAAATGGATTGAGTAAATGTTTAATTTGGCTAAAATACATGGCATCAATTAATATTCATAAGCAAGTTATATTATACAATTAAGGCATTTACAATTTGTATTGTGATATTACCAGCCATTTTCTTTTCACAGGGGGTTGGCAAAAGAGACGCAGATAATAGCAATAGAAATAAGGTTAGATTAGGCATTTGAACTGTGGCCATTCTAAATTGCAACAATTTTGGTATCCCTGAGTCATATCCTAAGACTTGGACATAGAAGTGTAAAACTCCCTCAAGGAATGGCAAGGCTGTTGTATCATGGTGTTTTCTTCTCTTTCCATCACATTAGCAATGGGAAACATGGCAGAAAGCCCTACAAAATCTATTTCAGAGTAAATGTTAACTTGAATGCAGTGTGGATAAATTGGCCTGTCACTCTTAAAGATGAATATTCAATTCTGATATTTTCCATAAGGCTCTTGCTGTTAACCCTAATGAATGTCCCGGAGAAGTGAAATACCACTGTGTAAATGCATACTAATTGGTTTCAAGTAACAGCTGACAATGACTTCCTTGCTCATTTCTGTGGACCACATGCTGTGCTGAGACCACATAGAAGTGGTAAGCATGTATGTTGCTTGTGGCTAGCATTGTCTTATTTGTGTTTTTCCTGTCTCGTTTCCTTATTATATTTTCTAGAAAGCAACATGGTGCCCGGCAGCAGATGATACATTGAAACCCCATGGGGGGTAGATACAAGAAAGAGGAAGAAAATGGAATTGGAAGTGAAAACATTGTATTAATCATCTGGCAATGGTTTGGGCTAAAAAAATGACAGTCAGCAATGGCAAATGTGGAATTAGCAGTTACAGTATGGAATTCATCCTGTTCCATGCTTCCAAAAAGAAATCTGCTGACCTACTTAATATGAAGTGATGCTTGTGAAAGAAATATTTAGTGTCACTGCAATAATACACTTGTCTTGCCATGTTACGAAGCCTCGCTAAGTCTTTGATTACAGCTATGAGAATATACTGTCTATCTTAGGCCTATGTGGAAACTGCCGTTGAGCAAGGTGTGTCGTGGGTTGGCTGGGCTTTGGAGATGGGTTCCCTGGTGCTACAAGACTCGTGCAGTTGGATGAAGACACATCCAAGGCAGTAGCGGCTGCAGGATTCAAACCTTGGGTAGGCCAAATGGTTTATATATATACACGTGGACTGTGTGTGGTCGGTGGCTGGTTTAAGCAGCCTCACCTGGCCCGAGTCACACTGATTAGGCTCTGGGGCTGCTGGGTGAGGCTGCACACCTGTGGTGCATCAGAATAATCAAGGCACACAGGTTAAACCAGCCATCGACGCACATACTCAGAAAGAGCCCTGACATGTCAGCGTTTAACCTCTGCTCTGCCTGTAACATTGGCCAACTCTCAAATAAACTGGTTGGTACAACATGCTACCTACCTGTCGGAGGAGCCCAGTGTAGCAGGGTTCATACAGTATATATATATATATATATCTCAGGGTTCATACAGTATATATATCTCAGGCTCCTGGTGAGCGAGTGAGTCACTGGCCCCCCCTGCAGTTTGTGTCCTGACCCGTGTTGGCACAGAAGACTCCATTATGCATCCGCTCCACAGGCTGTACTCTCAGCTGGAGAGGAACACGGTGAGAAGTCACGGTCTTTGATTTCTCCAGCACCTTCAACAACCATCTCCAGCACCACCACCACCACCAACACCCCCCACCCCTGCTGAGGCTCTCAGTTCTCTCAGATGCTCAGGAGGTGGATCAACACATCATGGTGGAGTAGTAGAGCGATTGGACTGGGTTTTCTGGGAGTGCAGATGAACAATAAACTGGAGTGGCCAGACCACACCGGGTACCTCTACAGGAGAGGACAGAGCAGGCTGCTCCTTCCTCAGGACGCCCAGGCCCTTCGGTGTGGGCAGCTGGCTGCTGCAGCAGATGTTGGACCGGTCTGTGGTGGCCGATCTGCTCTGTCTTTGCCGTGGTGCGCAGGGCATCGAGAGAGGGCGTCAAGAGACTCTTTTTGTTCTGAATATGTAATGCACCTTCCTGTATACACTTTATATTTGATGTGTCCTGTGCATATTTGTCACTAAAATGTACATTAAATGAATATGAATGAAGAACTTCCACATCGCGATGCATTCCGCATGGTACCGGAAACACAGAAAAGGGAGATTGTGGGAAATCTGTGGACATCTGTCCACACTGTGTTGTACGGTGAACTACGTCAGACCCTTTTTACCCTCGACACAACCCTACCCTACTTCTGATCAGCTGTGATTGGCTCAGGTTTTAATAGGTCCACGCGTGTATATTTGTATCTTTTATAGGCCAGGGGCCAGGGGCCACTGGTGCTGCAGCGCTACTTCACCCAGGATCAGTTGACAGCTGCGCTCTCTGACAAATGCACATGAACTTTTCACGGTGACTCTCTGAAAGCAGGGGAACATTTCAAAATCCACCAAAAATATTGTTGGTGAACTTTTCCTGGGCTTGATTTCCAAAATCTAAAGTCAAAGTGGTATCTGCTGATTTTTAAAATCTTGCTTTTTGCAATTTACATCTAAATTCTACGCATATATATTTATTTATTTATTTATCATATTCCTTTTAATCCATCAACACAGTCTGTGTTTTGTCACTACTTGACAGGAAGTAAACACACCGAGTGACACATACTGTCATGCTTCACAAGCGCTGGACCAAACGAAACAACCTCTTCCTCAGGGAGCGTCAACAAGAGAAGAACACGATGTGAAGCGCTGGCCACCCCTTTCAAGCATAGCGTAACGTAACGTAACGTCTGCATCATTATTTCATTTTTCACCATCTGGCTTGTGGCTTGGAGAGGAGATGCTTGTTCTGCTGGGTTAAACATTCAGTTCTAGTCGAGTCATTCATTGTAGGACAAACTTTGGCAAATTGGAATCTGTAACATGTTTCCAAATGTTTTCATCTGCAAGCAGTCCTGTCATGTTTTATTGATATTATCATTTTAAATATCTTGAAATGTTTTACCAACATTTCTGTATTGGTTTTTGCTATTAGTGAAATGGTGCATGCCTGCCAATTCTCAATCTTGTTCCATTATAGTGAAGGATGATCTGCATGATTTAACTGTGTGTGTTTGTGTGTGTGTGTGTGTGTGTGTCTGTGTGTGTGTGTGTTCACCTCCATTGGCACTTATCCATGCATAGGTGCACATGCACTCGAGCTGCTGCATATTAAGTTCCCGTGCATGCTCGTGTTTCCCAGAGACTGAGACTGTGCGTGTGTGCGTGTGTGTGTGTGTGTGCTCTTGTCTTAATGACTCTGTGTTAAATGGCTAATGGAGGCTTTCATGGTTCCAGATGGGCAGACATAGTTTAACTTCCAGATTCATGAGCCGTC
>OMNO01037299.1:2356-15481 GCA_900303215.1 Trachyrincus scabrus | reverse complement strand
CTTTCACAGTCCTGTCTCTACCTCTCGCTTACTCTCTCTCACAAGAACAGTAGGTACCCACAGATACTGTGAATAACAATAGTGCACAGAGAAGAATAAAAATCATTCCACCGCACAGTCGATTACCGTTGTGTACACACACACACACACACACACACACACACACACACATTTGACAGGGACACTGTTGAAGTCAATGGACTTTCTTCTGTTCACTGGTTTGCCTCTGCATCCAGTCGAGTGTCCTTCACTTTTCATGGACACATTGAAAAGACAAGTCTGGCCATCATTCACATGAGTGTGCCTCTTCAAGGCCTATTCTATAATTTCATAACAATAACAATCTGACCGGCCCTTAATGGTCATTTTCCATTATATGACAATGATTCATTTGACGACGTGAAAGACCTACAATTTTAGCCTACCTGACTGATACGACTTACATTTGACTTACATTTGACAATTTACATTTCATTTCTATCTCATGTATATTTACTGAGCCATTGAGTCATTTAGAAAGCGTCTTACACTGAATTCAGACACATCATTAAGGAGCAGGGAGGTGTTAGGACACATTGCTCAAGGATGCATACCGGTTAACACCGCAGACACTGGGGATTAAACTACCGCTCGGCTGGAAGTCCTCGCTGAACACCCTCATCACTAGACTATCCTTGTGGTCGTTGCATCAGTTTGGACTTTGCATTTGGAAAATATATCGGCTATTTATCCCTCTCAAAAAGTACCAGGGATTTGAGAGCTGTCACTCTCACAGGATCTCTGGAGGGCCGTGTGCTCCACACACACACACACACACACAGACACACACACACACAGACAGACAGACACACATACACACACACACCACTCAGATAGATGTGCCACAGCGTCCTATCCTGCACCATCTGCTCCTCCCTCCTCTTCTAGTGCCCCCATGATCTCCTCCGTGCTAGGGGACTTAGCCTTCAAATATTGAAGTGTGTGTGTGTGTGTGTGTGTGTGTGTGTGTGTCAGTGTCAGTTCAGGTTCCAGACTATTGCAGCAGAAGGTGAGAGCAGTTGTGTTGAAGTTGACTAATTAGTTATTCAGTTCCACTGGCCAACAGTAGTGGGGAAGAGAAGGAGAAGTGTTGAAGGCATGTTGAATACGTGCAATGAATGAACACAACGGAATGAGTGTTTCCATCTGTGTGTGTTGCTGGTTAAGAGTTTGTTGAAACTACATATTTGACGACATTGGGTTTTTTTTATGACCCATTAAAAAACATCAATATTAAAGCTTTTAAAGATATTAAATAGAGAGAGATAGAGCAAGGGTGAGAGAGAGAGAGAGATTTAAGGATCAGGTCTCACCATAAAATTCTTGTCCTGGAGAAAGTCTTGTCGACTCTGCAGAGACAAAAAGAGAGAAAGTTATTAGGATGGGTAAGATAAGGAAGATCATACCTTACAAATAGCAATGTTGCAAATAACCACAATTGTATATACCTACGTATTAGTGTAAAATTGTTTTATAATTGTTTTTATAATTGTTTTATATGTGTGGTGTCTATTTCTCCTCCTGTGTATTTCCTACTGTTAAACTGCTGCACATAATTTCCCTCGGGATAATAAAGTTTTCTTCAATCTTCAATCTTCAATCTATTATACACAATGTATGTATTATGTATTATTAATCTATCAATTAAGTTTTTCTTATCTATATAATATTGTTTTTGTTTGAGGAAGGCTTGAGTGTTAAATACTGTGGATGGGTGTGTACACATGTAGTTGTAGCTAACGCTCCTGCTACACGCCACCTAAATGGCTTCTCACACGCCACCTTGGTGGCTTTCCAGGGCTCCTCCAACACCGGGACACATGTAGACGATATGTAGAAACTGGTTTATTGTAAAGTTGGAAGTTTATGGTGGCTGGTTTAACCTGTGGGCCTTGATTGGCCAATGCACCACAGGTGTGCAGCCTCACCCAGCAGCCCCAGACTCTTAATCAGCCTGACTCGGGATCAGGTGAGGCTGCTTAAACCAGCCACCAACAACACACACTCTCCACAGTAGTCTACTCCCATTTACATATCTCAGTACTGAGCTTAAATGACCAAGACAAATGAGGAAAAGCATTCCCATTGCTAATTCAGATCATTTTAATGACGAGCACAACCAGTAATCTTCCGCGTCAGAGCAGAAGACGCCAGACAATTCCGATTAACACATAACCAACGTCCAACCATGAAAGCTCACATAAATCAATTATTATTTCACACTGTGAGTCTGTTGGACGTCAGAAGGGATGATGGAACACTTCCCAGAGCTTTGTCCCTCTTCGGTCTTCTGTCTCTCTCTATCTCTCGTGCCCTCCTCCTCCTGCCTGACAGCTGTTTGCTGGGTGTAAACGCAGTGGCTCCGAGACACGACGGATGGTCTGTCGTCCCATCAGGCACCAGGCCGGGCTCCAGGAAGCCCTCCAGAATGGAGTCTTGGCCCAAAATGCCAAATGCCCAAAGTATTTACAAATTAAGAGTCTGTGGGCAAAGGGTCTAGAAGGGTGAAAACAATTCAATCGACGTGATCAAAACTGACTGAAGCTGGCACACCTGAGAAAGGGAATCGTTTAAAAAGAGAGCGAAAACAACGACGATAGATTGAAGGCTGTTGTTTACGTGGAGGGAGGATTGTGTTTCCTCATAGGTCCTCTGAGAGGTTACGGGGTCAGGACCGGCTTGCTAAAAATGTGCCTAAAATGTACCATCCATTATCTTATACCGAAAGTTACTGAAGTAAGAATTTACCATTCTGAAACCATTCTTACCATTTACCATTCTGAAGCAAAAGCACTGGTAGCCACATAACCTTTGTAGCTTTGTAACCTTTATGTGTAGTACGTGAATGTGTGTGTGTGTGTGTGTGTGTGTGAATGTGTGTGTGTGTGTGTGTGTGTAGCATGTATGCATATGTGTGGAGGCATGTGTGTGTGTGTGTGTGTGTGTGTGTTGACAGCTTGTGTGAGCTTGACAGCCAGAAATAAAAGAAAAAAGAAAAACAACATTTCAAATAAAAATGTGTTTACCGATGGAGATATTTATCGAGAGGTGAAGCACGTCCCTCACTCTGTATGCCAACCAACACCAATCAAGTCTGGAACGTTCTCCCTGGATGCAGCGCCTCCTCAATGCAGAGGCAGACGTCGACCGCGGTCAATCAATCAACTACTAATCACCACTTTACCCCCCTCCACCTTACCCCCCACCCGGGGCTTAGCCAATGGAATAAATGCTATTGTCATTCAGGGGCTGACACTACATTATATTCAACAGAGTAAGGCAAATAGCTCCGGGATACATTTTTGAGAGAGAGAGAGAGAGAGAGAGAGAGAGAGAGAGAGAGAGAGAGATGTTGTTGTTAGGAGGAAAGAAACGCCAGAAACTGAAGCTCGATCGAGGTGAAGCCGGCTGCTACCAGTGGTGGAGGGAGAGGATCTGCTGCTGAACATCTGACCAACGTTTCAACCTCCTAACCAACTGAATGTCAACAGTGGATCTCCTCGAGGACAACAGCTACGCATGAGCATTGTGGTTTCAGCTGGACCGGCGTCCTGTGATTAAGGTGTTGCGGTTGCTATGTTATCATGAAGGGGATATAGATGCAGTCATATTAGTACACCGTATGTTGTCCTGCACTTGTGTTGTCTCACATGTCTTCATGCACTGCAACCTTGGAGTATGCAAATGACGTTCCCAACAGAAAAGTAAAGTCATTTGAATTGAATGAATACACAGTCCATTTGCACAATGATGTGGAACGGAATAATTGCTTTGTATTTTTGTATTATTATTATTATTATTATTGTTATTAGTATTATAAAATACAAAGCAATTATTCATAATAACTGCACTATTGTTATCATGGCACAATCAATTTGTTTCCTATTTATCCAACGCTACAGCTTTGCATCATTATGATTATAATTATCATCATTATGTTATAATGTAATGTATTATAAAATATGACTCTATTTTCCTTGGCCAAGATGTCCTTATAATCCGTCAGGTAGTGACATCACACTTGATGGGTAATGCCGTGTAGCTGAGAGCATTACTGCTATGTTGACATGACAGTAATCCTTAGGTGAGTTACCGTGTGGCTGATACTGACATCACCATTTGAAGATAATTCATGCGTCTACCTCTTCCGATGTCCTTCAGAACATCACAAGAACTTTACATGAGATGGTCGTCCAAAAAGTGAGAACCCAGGAGAAACTTGGACTTTGTAATTACATTACAAAAGTTGAATATGAATACACCTTTTTCAGTCACCTACATAAACTGTAGAATTGAGTTAGTAATTTGTGAAAATCTAGTCATCTCTTTTAAAATGATTTAAATAATGTATCAGCATAGATGACGTTTGAGAGGGACTAGTGGTCTGGCAGTAACATGCCTGTGCCACTAGGTGGAGGAGTAGAGCTGGGTGGCAATATGCTTCCTGATTTCAATGCTGAGTAACTTCAAGACATCTTCAAGTCAAGCCAACAAGGGCAGAAGAACTGCAATGCATTCATGTTGGAACATCCTACTCTGTGTACCCCTTGACTTAAGCCCAAGGCAAGTTCATTTGTAAAGCCCTTAATCGCAATTAGTCTCAATTGGCTTCAGGCACATCCTAAGAACCCTCAGAAGAGCTAAAGAGACCCCCAGTAACCCAGTGAGAAGAGAGATCATAAGAAGGAACACGGGTTTCTGGGATGGCTAGGAGTGAGTTTAAAACATTCAAAACAAGGCAAAAGAATGAAAAAAAAACTAAAAAAGCATCAGGATTCAGATAAAGTTGTGAAATAACAATGGATGAATAATAATTGTATCTGAAAATACATTGAGAGAAGAGGCCTCGGTCATGAAGGCTTGGATATTGGAGTAAACTTAGTAAGTATATGGGTTGTAGTGTAGTATAAAAAAAGTGTAGGAATAAAAAATAAAAAATCAATAACCAAATCGATAACCAAAACCCCCGACACAACCCCGGCTATACACTGCAATACCTTTAAATAAATCAGCTGTTTGGGTACTACTTCAAACTGGCAGTGCTGACACTGATCCGGGGGTGTGTGTGAAGGAGGGGGTGTGTGTGTGTGTTTGTGTGTGTGTTGCTGTTATGGTGTTCGTCTCGCCCTGGTGTTGAAACCTCAAATACCAGTGTGTCCGACGGCCCTCTGCCAGAGCCGGTGTTTCTGCTGACAGGTGGAGAGGCCCTGTGCTCCACCGTGAAGTACATCGAGGCAAAACAAACTCTGGCATTATCAACAAACAGCTACACCTCCACCTGCCTGAGACTTTCAACATCTACAGAAAATTAACCAATCTCGAATGTCATTCATCAAGTACAATACGAATACCCAACATTTACGGCTTAATTAATGCTTGAGAAATTATACTATTTGGTCCATGGATCATTTTAAAATGAATACTTTAGTGTTTCTTCGCAAATTGAAGACATCACTTTTTTATAGACTAAATGATTAATCGATTGAAAATAATGAAAATAATGATTAGTTGTAGCCCTACGTGCCTCCCACTCAACTGGATGAAACACAACTGTTATGTCTGCACCATGTGCACCGTTCATCTAGTACAGTACTGTACTGAATAATACTCATCCACTTATCTGATGCCATTAGTTTATTCTCCATGGTACCACTGCACCTTAATTGCAGATATTGTTCCATATTAGACTTTCGCATTCCTCTGTGTCTAATGTACAGTGTTTTAAATGCAGTGATTATTTGCATACTACACACCTGTAGTGTTTATAGTGTTTAATGTATTGTACTAAAATGCTCATTTAGTCTTTTTCTTAGTCCTTTATGTAGCAGTGCACCAAGACAATATAGTCCTTGTGTCTTAACTTACTGCTAATAAACTAATTCTGATTCTGAACATGTCAACGTGTAACGTTTTGTGTTTTTCCTTTCCCAAAACTTTAGGAAACTGTTGACAAAACTGAAAGACACTAAGGAGATGGACAGATAGAATGTAGGAAAATGTAGATTCATCATGTCCATCATTATGAAACGTACTGTTCTGCTGCATTGGCAGATATTTTAAATGCTTTTTAATCAATTTCATTTCACTTGATCCTTTGAGCTGTTTCTAGGTCACAGATTTGGTGAGATTTGGTGGTTCAGTATCTATCTTCTTGGTTTGGCGTTCATCTTCAAATGTCAAACAATCATCAAGGCGGTAATACAACTCGCATTCAAATCTGGCGATAATATAACTTCCATTAATAACTTAAAAGTTTTAAATTCGGAAATAGGATGAGGGTTACAAAAACTTGAGACAGTATATATAAAAGTCAAGTTGGGAAGCCAGACCGACGCTTGAGTCAACTGAAACTGCATATGAAGCATCAAATGGTCACCTTAACTGTAAAACGTAAGCAGACCAAACCATTTCCATCAATCTTCCTCTTCAGGTTGAAGGCCTAGTGTGTGCCATTACTCAAACCATGATGGAAAAGACCGTCAGGGCAGCTGTTTCATTAACCCGCAGTACAGCACTGCTAAGCCTGACAAATAAGGGCCATCACAAGCCTTTAAACATCCCCGTGAGGGCACCATTATGTGTACAGGAGTCCACTATGATGCACCGTTCTTCACATATTCTGTGTGTAACACAGGGCCGTAATTCTAATATATATATGGGGGTGGGGGGGGCACATCCCTAACGTTAATTATGTTAGTTAATGTTAATGAATGTCATAATTAGGTTATATTTGTCAGAAAGCCCACGTGAAGTCTGAGTAAAGTGTCAATCATTTATGTTGTGCTGCATGTGTAATATATGAAGTCTAATGGAGTTGCATAATGGAGAGGAGAAGCTGGGATGAGAGGAGAAGATGAGAGGAGAAGATGAGAGGGGAGGTGAGCGGAGCAAACGCTCCTGCCAGCCACCCAAGTTTACTTGTAAATATGTAAATAAAAACAACAATTTGCTAAACATTGGCCACAATATCTGGACTTGTCTTCATATGGTTGTACTTTATGAATTCCTAATCTCTGCCATGACATACAATGAAACAACAACGCAGCTCATGCAGCAATGTAATACGATACATTATTGATTATAGCCCCTTAACAGTCAGTTACTGATTTTGTATTGACATTGGACCACTGCAACAGACAAAGGTAATGTTATATTTGGTACAAAATATTATTCAACAAATTACATTGTATACATTCTAAATGCTGATGTATATTGTTGTTGTTGTTTTTGTGCAAAGTATAGATCCATCAATATCTAGCGTTTAGTGAAAATACTTGAAAATAGACATAAATGTCGTTGAGATGCAGAGTTTGAACATTTCCACAAATTCACAGTTCACAGTATTGATTGAAAAATAAATTACGGTGTACAGCCAATCAATCAATCAATATCCTACTCATGGTGAATATATTAGGTATTGATGGTCAATATTTGAGTTATCTGAGTTAATAAGCCATTCAAACAAAGATTGTGTCTGAACTGAGGAGGACAGAGCATGACAAAAACAAATAGATTTTTACAGGCACATGTAACAGTCGAAGTTTGTCATTACAACAGAATGTTATGTTATGAATCCAAACACACGGGCAAACTGCAAAAGGTTATGTCAATGGCCTACCCTACTCCCTTCATCATCATCATCATCATCAGAGGAGGAGTGCAATCTGAATGCAATTATAATATTCACAATTCTCCCGTTATCTCAGCAGGTGTTTGTGTGTAGTCTTCCTCCTACAGAGAGGACCATCCAGCTCTCCTGATGTGCTTCTCCTAGGTTGTTTAACTACCAGGTGCAAAAGGTCCTGGGTTCGATTCCCGCCCACGTGACCCTATGTAAAACGTATCACTGAGAAAGATGCCTAACCCTCCTTGCTCCTGAATTACTAAAAGGTCACTCTGGATGAAAGTCTACTGATTGGTAAATACACCAAACAAAAGCACTCTCCTCTTCTGTCATCGCACCATTTTCAATTGCTTTTTTTCCCTACTTTACCCTTAAGACTTAACTGGATAAAAATATATTCCCCAGAAAGCAACATATTACAGTGATCATTTTGCCAGAATGGGGTCTAATTTGCAGTCTTGTTTGGTTTATAATGTCGTTTGAAATGACAAGCGATCAGATAATTATTATTGGTGGTTATTTCTGTAAAGCCGTTTTGCTCGTAACAAACAATTCTGCAAGCAAATAAGTTGAGAATAAAACATTGTGGCTATGATTTCCGTTTGGTAATTTAGCTTTTCTTTCATTCCTTATTCATTAAATGTTGTGTTCTCACCCAATACTTTTCAAAGAATACATGGGTGTATGTATACAAAAACAACAAAACAAATCAAATGTATTCAGTGACGAAACAAACAAACCCGACGAGCTGAATGAGCTACCAATGAAGCAACGTACCAGAACGGGAAACTACACGCGGTGCTACTGGGAATCAACACGCCACGCGAGACCACGTTAATGGCGGTTCCTCATTCAAATGAATCACCACGCCTACTGGAGACGTGTTCCGGCAAACACACGGTGAGGGACGGTCTGCAGTCTACCCCTGGAGGTATCCTTGAGAACGATTCCCAAACCCCTACCTGCTCACCGAAGACACGCATCTGAATGTGATTCACGAAGTAGCTTCGGATAAAAGTGTCTATTCAATTGCAATAGTAAATAGAGCACACGTGTGTTGGCTGGTCACATGGGTCTGTCTCATGTATTCCATTGGGGGGGGAGAATGGTTCATAGAGAACATCAAGAAGATATCTGGATGAGCAGTGTTTAACCGACCGTAGAAAACAACATGAGAGGGTATTTGAGGGCCCATCTGGGCTCCATAAGGTGATGTAATTCCATGTAAAACAGGTCAATTAAGAGAGGGGAGGGGGGGGGTTGATTTAATAATTTAGGATTAGATTTTGAAATAGTTGGAATACCTACTGCTTAATTTCAAAGTTAATCAAGACCCAGTTGTTGCTTACCTGCCCACACTCCATCACGCAATCACAAACAACTTCTGGAGGATATTATTGATTAATGGAATGCTTTGTTGAATACATGCATAGTGTGAGCTAATTAGGTACCTTTTTTTACTTCAATACATTTCTTTAATGAAGGTAGAGCACACATTACCTGTTTAAATGAGACAGCCTCAACAGGTCAAAGGTTGCTCTAATGCAGATCCTTGTTCCCATTCAACAGCAACTACCCCAATAAACAATCTCATTAAAACATTATGGAGCTAATCTTAAAATGACAAGTACAGACGTGTTCATGTCTGTAGCTGTTGACGGGGGGGCGTTCGTATTCGGTTTAATTTCCTTTACACCTCTCATTTCATTGTGTTCTATTTTAGCCTCCTTTGGTACAATCCACTACGTCCATGTCAAATGAGTCTCAGCTAAATTCTCATTAGTGTCCCAATTAGGCTTGCGAAACATACACGATTTTTTAATTCATCTCAAAACATTGAGGACAGCCCGAACAGCGACGGAGGAGCCAGTGGAAGAAGCCTAACGATGAAAACACAAATCATGTGAATAACATGGCTGTACGTCTCATACCGCCACCGGGACAAAATCTTTTATCCCGAGTTCATGCATTAACTGTCTCCCGTTCTGCACCGGGGCTTCCAAAAAAACACTGGCTTTTTAAAGTGACTCAACAAAACAAAAACAAACAAACAAAAATGTCAACTGGGCCCCAGGAGGAATCTCTTCCCTGGCGACAAGGGAGTCCCCAAGCAGCGTGACGCTAGGCCCGGTATTTTATAAGTTCTGATGCTTTTGTGGTCCGGAGTCTGGAGCAGAACTCTGCTGTCAAACTCGCACGTCCTAGAATGTCTTGAATGTCACATTCAGACGGCTGACACGCCACACATCATGCTGTGAATATATACCACCAACCTGCTTTTTACAAATGTTGAATACCATTCACTCAGTCGTTAACGGGGAACATAAGAGAGTACTGATACTCAACACACGTGTTGTGAGAGAATCACACTCTGCAACAGCAACTCTGTTTCCACGAAAACAATCGTTTATTGTCATCGTCATTTATGTCTTTTCCCCAAATCGTACCATTGGAGAATGCAAATCCCGGACCGACGTAAATGGTCCAACTTTTCAGCTGTTCTTTTTCACAGAAACTGAGTAGATTTCTTTCACCTGCAGTGCTCTCTTACATTAGAAAACAGCCAAGTGTGATGGTTCCCCTTTAGACAAACCATTTGAAATCTGAATACATTTCCATTACTTTACTTTACTTTTAGCACTAACATTTCCTGCAGTGAATCTCTCTCTTTCCGTATCTCCAGACATGTTTCTGTCTGCCCCGTCTCTCGATGTAACGAGAGAACACAGCAGTGTTCTAACATGAGGTAAAGAGCAGCACTGTAACACTGCTCTACAGTCTGCATATCCCATTCCTGTTTCTCAGCACAAACTGGTTCTGGCTGTCCCACTTTTCATCCTAATGTTGATGTAATCTTAATGAAACCCAAGCCATGGAGCCGTCTCTATGTGTCAGAGAAAAAGCAGAATCAACAAATATACTGGACATCCCAATCGACCAGGCTAACCATTCCAATTCCGCCGACAACTTCCAAGCTGTTATTCCATCGGGTAATTATCCACCATTTTCTAATTCAGGCAACAAATGATCGCATCACGGAACCAAATTACATGGCAAGTATTGATCCAATATATGACTCCATCTGTCAACATATTAACGACCAATCGTTGAAGTCGTTATCGTTGAAACTTCTCATATTCACAAAATCTCCTCTCCTCTTGGACCACGGCTGCCCAGGCTAACATTAATACTACCTGCTAAATTGCTACGTAGCGTCATCACAACGCCATTGACCCTGAGGAGTAAATGGTGTGGGCTACATTTATCCTTACCCCCCGTATGCACCGAAGGTGAAGCTTCTCTTTCTCTGGGACATCCCGCTTGAAGAACTGGAGTGGCTTTGGAAGGCAATCACACACACACACACACACACACACACACACACAGAGACACACGTTGTCTTGGAAGTTTAGCAGCCGTACAAAACCGTGTTGAGTCCCACAGCTCCTGTCGTCTCTTTCTCTGTTTCTCTATTAACATCTCTCTCTCTCTTTCCATACTCGTGCATCTTTCTCTCCGTCTCTCGACCCCTCCCTCTTTCACTCAGCCCTTGTGCCAGACGGAGTGAAGGAGAGAGAGTGTGTGTGTGTGTGTGTGTGTGTACATTTGCTGTAGTACATTTGATGTGTGTGTACACATCCCTGCCCTTCACCTTGCAAGCACTACCGCGTGCACACGCACGTGCACGCACATGCACGCAAGCGCACGCACACGCGCACACGCACACACACACACACACACACACACACCTGGGTTGACTCTGTGTTCTCTCTAAGTACCTGTCTATCTATCTCTCCCAGATCAGGGGAAAAGGGTTCATCTGTCCTGTTGTCCTGGTAACCAGCTGCTTGGCCCTTCGGTGAGTCTAAACTCATTTTCAGGACAGGGCACCAAAGACTTCAGTTTCCTCACTTGTCCTAGAAAGGTAAATGTGCCTTTCAGCTGAAATCTGTGTGTGATTTCAACCATTGTTCACATGCAGGTGCTGAAGGATGTTGTACTGCTAATACCAATATTGCTTATTCTGCCACTGCTACTACTTCTACTAATACTGCCAATATATTATTTGTCAAGTAGAAGTTTGTCCACTGTAAGTGAATGGTGCGTTGGTTATCACAAACAATCTGGTCGTTAAAGCTGCATGAGATAACTCGACACTTTGGCGGCCACTCTGGTCGTGATAAACAACTGCACTGCGTTTTAAGAAGCTCACTTCCCACAATTCCCCACTCAGACGCTGTATTAACGTACACAAACAATACAATACAAACAATACTATACAAACAATACTAAAAATGACTTTCAATTGACAGCTCTACTGTGAAACACGTCACTTCCCTTGCGACAACAGGATTTCCCGCTGCTGTACTAGAGCCAGTACACTGAAATGCTAAAATAATACATTCAATACAGGGTCTCATGCGGTCTCATGTCACGGACATTATGTTTTGAGTCTCGCTAAGGCCAGTTCCTAAACCTTTTAAGCAAAAAAGAAAGCCAATATTTAACTATAGAAGAGATATCTCATGCAGCTTTAATATCGGCAATTTTGTCTCCATCTACTGATGCCGATAGTCCACATTTTGCTGATGTATCTTCTGTGCATACTTAATGTTGAGTGAATGAAGAACAGGATTCTGGGCGTCTGGGTGTGACAGAGTGTGGGCTTGGGGGGTTTGCCTGAGATGGTTGAACTGAACACATTGTCTTCAGTGGTAGTCTATGGAAAACTATGGATATGGGTATGGATGCTAGACAAGACGGCTGAACCTGGTGAGGACACAGACATACTGGCGGACAGCATACAGCTTTCCCTCAGAGATTGTGTTTCAGCAGCCTGTGCAGCCCAGGCTCCGTCTATGGGAGTTCAAACAAGGATAACATCTCAAACCAAACAGCCTACAGCTAAACAGCAGCCGTACTGTTCAGCTGTGGGCAATATTCGTTCATCCAAGCCAACATAACATCTTCTATAATCATGGATAAACAAGCTAGAGAGAGAGAGAGAGAGAGAGAGAGAGAGAGAGAGAGACGCACCCTTGGCATCATCCTTGCTTTAAACTCTGCACTACATTGTTTGGCCCCCGTTGTCACGTCACACGATTCTCTCCCATTTCTGTGCCAATCGTCCTCCGGTTCAATTGCTTTCCTGCCACTGAAGTCTGATCATTTCCGCCCGCCTCTTACCCAGAGGGCTTCTGCTGAAGAAGAAACTGACGTAGGACTCTTCCTTTGGAAAGTTGGACCCCCTCGACTGCATCAAAGTCGTCTCAGACAGGAGCAGGAAGGGCTCCGTCCGGTCTTAAACCTCTAAGAGCAGCTCTGCCGTTGAAAACACATGAAAGTACACTCTGCTGTGTCACCAGGACCACCACCCCCTGCTGGTTCTGATTTCAACACTCTGTCGGGGGTAAGGGGAGGTACATATAAGACAAGCTTTTCAAAATTCACCCCCCCCCCCA
>OMNO01037228.1:0-15417 GCA_900303215.1 Trachyrincus scabrus | reverse complement strand
GACAGGGGACTGGAGGAGACAGGTTTAATTTGGGAAACATGGAAAGTGGGGTGAACACACAGAGAGGGAGGGAGCTTTAGACAGACAGCACACGGGTTAATAATGGATTCAATCTCGTAGGGACCGACAAAACGAGGAGCCAGCTTTCTCGAGTGGTTGGCTTGAGTCTGCAAACTGGTGGAAGCGCGAAGTAGCGCAGTGCGGGCACGCCTCCAGGTCTTCCGACAACGGCGCATATGAGCTTGCACGGAAGGAACCGCGATGTCTCCCTCCTGAGCAGGAAACAGAGGGGGCTGATACCCCAACGAACACTGAAAGGGGGACAATCCAGAAGACGTACTGACCAGGGAGTTGTGTGCATATTCTATCCATGATAACTGGGAGCTCCAGGTAGATGGGTTTGCTGACGTCTATACAACGGAAAGCTTTCTCCATTTCTTGATTCGCCCTTTCTGATTGTCCATTTGTCTGTGGATGGTAACCGGATGATAAACTGACCGTCGCCCCCAGCGCATTACAAAATGCTTTCCAAACCTGGGAAATAAACTGAGGTCCTCTGTCGGACACAATGTCTGAGGGAATGCCGTGAAGCCGAAAAACATTGTCCACCAGCTGGTCAGCGGTCTCTCTGGCAGAGGGTAGTTTAGGCAGGGCAATGAAATGTGCTGAAATGTTAAAAACTGTCTATAACGGTAAGAATAGTGGTCATACCGTTAGAAGGGGGAAGGCCGGTAACGAAGTCCAGAGCGATGTGTGACCAAGGCCGACTGGGAATAGGCAAGGGACGAAGAAGACCGGAGCGAGCACGTGAGGAGGTCTTATTCTGGGCACAAATATCACAGGCAGAGACAAAAGACCGTGTGTCGGTTATGGTTCCGGTCTAGGGACCCAAATGCAGTACACCAGAGACGTAGGAAAGACAAAGTTTCAATGTTGTTAAGGGTACAGAGTAACAGGGTGGATACAACCAGGAAGATCAAGATGAACCAAGGGACAGGCAGGGGTCGGCAACAGGCGTGGTAGTCAGACAGGCAGGGGTAGGCATCAGGCGTGGTAGTCAGACAGGCAGGGGTCGGCATCAGGCGTGGTAGTCAGACAGGCAGGGATCGGTAACAGGCGTGGAAATCAGACAAGCAGAGGTTCGGTAACGAGGCGAGGTAATCAAAAACAAGCAAGGTAACTGGAAGACTAGGCTCAGGTAAACAGACAATCTGACAAGGAGTGGTTGAACAAACAGGGTTTAAATAGTGTCTTGGTGATTAATAGATTGGTTACAGGTGTGTACGTAACTCAGGTGATTGGGATGACGACATCTGGGAGGGACAGGAAACTGACAACACGCCCAACTCAATTTTGAACGCAGCCCATCGTCAACATAAAAGCTTCAAGCTATCAACGATTTTTAAAACGACAATCTTTTTAGCAGCACAGCAGCTAAAGAATGGAGCTGTGATACTTATACTGCTCATCCTCACTGCGTAGACAAGTATGTTGTTTAACCAAATTAAATATTAAAACTTCCTGTTGGAGACAAAATCAATACACACCATCAGCTAGCTAGCATACCCTAGTGTCAACTCAATAGGGCAAGTCCATAACACAAATTACATCCTACAGTTGTATTTTTTGTTCCCCTGCCTGAACCAGATCCAGAACCAGATCCAGACAGCCTTCAGTGGGAAAACAGGCTACTGTGCAAACCCAGCTAATTTTTTAATCACTTGCTATTTGCTAAAGTTGCTAGCCAGCGTTTAAATCTTTGACATTCAATATATCCATCACAAAGTCTTTTTTTTTGTAGTCCCAAATCTCTAATCCCAAATCTGTTGAAATCTCTAAATCTAAACCCTAACCTCATCTCTTTTAAGGATTGCAAATGGTCCCATAAATCATTGCCACTAGTCGTTTTTCACCCAGGGCTGATAACGGTTCATCTGTACTTACCCTAACCCTGCTCTATTAAACAGCGTTACATCAGACAAAGCCACCACCTAAACCGCGTGGCTCACGGGGGAATCAACAGGACCGCTGATGTTATCGTGTAGGATCCTGCCTTTCTCATTCATATTCTGTATAGGGGGCTGCTGCTGTATTCAGAGCTTATCAGAGGAAAAACACCTTTCCCTTTCCGTGATGGACCTGTTTTCTTTCGGGACACTGGACTGTTTTCTGTCCGGACGATAATGGGTTTATTCTGTGGTCAGAACACTGCAGCACTGTGTAAAGGTCACAAACCAACTAGAGATACGGAGGAAGAAGCCATGGGACTGGCAAGATCATATTTACAGTTTAATTTGGTTGTGAGTTTTATAGGCTACACATGGTGTCGGTGGTTTTTTTGCCACATGCTCTGGAAATAGGTGTCCTATTTCACCATGAATGTCTTTTATAAATGTAGGCCTATCGTAGGATAGGAGGTGTGAGGGGTGCACTCTATCTGGGTTTGAATGAATCTGGATCGTGGATCCAAGCTAAGAGTATGTGTGTGTGTTTGTGTGTGTCTGCGTGCATGCCTGCGTGTGTGTGTGTGTGTGTGTGTGTGTGTGTGTGTATATATGTACGATTTTTAATTCAGCTTTGAATCTCGCAGACCAGCTGACATAATCAACATGATGTAATCAAATAATCTTGACACAACAGTGAGAAAGATCAAATTGGATTTTGACTGATCAATGGAAACTGCCTAACAAAGAACGGCAAATGGACATAATTATTATTATATTATTTATAGTCATGGACATTTTTTGCAGTTCTTTTCCACTGCTTCTGGTTTGATTGTCTGTGTGTAGTAGTGGAGGGAATAGAACATTGTGAAAAAGCAATTGCCCTAGCCTCGTGAGACCATCCTGATATTCAACTTTATGACTGATATCAGTCTGGCCTTGGCTGGGCAGCAATTGATTTCCAAATATGGTCGTGGCCTTATGCTGTTCAAAAAACTCCAGCCAATCAGAGTGATGCCCTTGCTCTCTTCGCTCTTGCTGATAGAATGCAAGTAAAGAAGTAAAGTAGAAACATATTCTCTGAGAAAAGCCTTATGTGCAGATTTCTGTCAATTTTTTTACATCATTATTCAGTCTATTTCAGATAAAAACAGTTTTGATTGCTCTGTAGATTTCTACACTTTCCTTGGGAGCCGCCATTTAGTTTTTTTTCATTATGCAGGCTGCGGCTACTCCTTGCTTCATTATGAACTGAAACTCCCTCCCCCGAGCGCTGATTGGTCCCTAACGCTAACCCTAACCCTCTATCTAACCCTAACCCTCTCTCTCTATCTAACCCTAACCCTCTCTCTCTATCTAACCCTAACCCTACTGTTCCTCTTCTCTGCTGAAAGCATTATTTGCCTGCAGTATGTTGGTGGTTTTTACAATAGTAGTATACTATGTACAGTATACATGTGCCTTATATACAGTGTGTGGCTGTATATATATGACCCTAGCGGTGCACTAAAGAGACATCATTAATAATAGTTATGAACAGATCGTTGTGTGATCAAAGATGAATTATTTCACAGCTAAGGGTAAACCGAATAGTTAAACGTGAATATTCGTTGTTTGTGTCTATTGTATCTGTTGTTTTTTTTACTTTAATAAGTATATTGTACACCAATGCACTATCATGCACCATGATGGTGCGAGTGCATTGGTTTTTAATTATGAACGTTTATGGTCGGAAATGACACACAAGCCCTTCAGTGTAAGTGCCTATTGATCTCCAGTGTTTCAATGCAGATACAGACAGCGTATTGTAGTTATTTTGTATTGGTGTCTTACATATTTCTACATTGGATTTCACCCTAAATGTGTCTTGGTTAATTTAAAGCTTAATTTAAAACAACTATTGATTATCTCTTGGATGGTTTCTAAACCTCTGCCACACAAATAGAACAGATCTTTAGAGCATTATCTCAAAACGGTATGCTACTGAATATTATATAAATATAATATGTAATACTATTATCACCTAGTATGATTATAATAAAAACTATTTTGAGCATTATGTGTTCAGTCATGTTCAAAACGCTATGCTATTGAATATTATATAAAGTGTTATCATTACATATTATGTAAATCATCTAACACCTAGTATGATTATAATAAAAACTACTATTAAAATATGATAATGATTATAGCCTATTTGACAATAGTATAATTTACTAACCTCAATGGGCCAACAGTCAACATGAAAATGGTTTTGCACCAACTGTATTATTTTACCCTACCACGAGTGTTCCCATAGAAACGGTTGACATTTTGGGGAGAAATGTTCAGTGCCAGTTGATGTGACGATTTGGCTTGAGTCTGCAGGAGAGCTCTCTCCATGCAGATGTAAATTAAACCTGGGCCAGATGGAGCTCTGGAGCCCAGCGATGCCAAGGTTGGTGGTAGAATCTGGATGCTAATGACCTGAAAACACACCCAGGCCGACCCTTATACACAAAGGCCTCGGTAACACTCGTTACCGTTTGTGATCCGATCACGCCAGGACACGTTAACATTAAGTGTGGACGCTCCATCCTGAGGTGGTGGTCTGGGTCGCATCTGATCGAGTCTCAGCGTAGTGGAGACACAATCCGGCCACGATCTCATTCCTCCCGGTTTACATATTACCATTAAAATAACAACGCCACGTAACGATGTAATGCATTTCCACACCAAAGTAAAGTTAGTTTCATATTCGGAAATGCATTATAGCCTACCACAGTCTAAGTATACATCTCTGTAGAGTCGCAAGTAGGAGGGACTTATATCGCAAGTAGGAGGGACTTATACCACCAGTGGAAGAGGCTGGCTACGATTCTGTAAGCCTCAAAAAACGACCAATGATTACGTACAAAGAAACGATTCATGATAACGTTCAAGTCTCAGGCAGTTTGTCGTATTTTTAAATAACTAGACCGAGTCCACTGTTTCTAGGGTTAGGGTTAGGGTTAACCCTAACCCTAACACTGTTTCCAGCATGCATGTCTTGGTTTTATTGACACCTGTAATTGTAGTTAACACTCACTGTCTGTAGAACTCTACTGTAACTTACGCTCAGACACACCCTAACCCTAACCCTAACCCATATAACTAACACAACAACATAACATAATACCACAGTTGTGTATTAGGGTTAGGGTTAAGCCCCGCCAACTTACGGCTAGCTCCGGTCTGCAGAGATGCCCTACTCCGACATTTGGAGACTCAGTGTCAAATGAATGTCGAATATGAAACTAACTTTAACCGATCACATCCGCTATTCTCCCCTGATTGATGGACGTAGACCTGGGTTAGGGTTAGGGTTACCTGACCTAGACCTATGCTCTGAACACAACACGTTTGTTGACAAATGCTACAAATGCATAACCAAACAAGAAAAATAATTTTCTACTTTTGTAGTCATTTGAGCAACATTTTAGACAGTCAAGTATTTAAAAAAGATAGCAGGAACAAGAGATCCAATCACACGATGATCTGGCCACAGACTTCATATTCGAGTGTCAGGTGTAGAAAGTCTGTGAGATCCGATCACAGATCCAATCTCAAACGTTGAGAGTTGAGAGACAGACAGACAGACAGACAGACAGACAGAGTGATAGATAGATAGTTATAGATAGATAGAGTGATAGATAGAGTGATAGATAGATAGATAGATAGGCAGATAGATAGATAGATAGATAGTGATAGTGATAGATTATTGAACATTAAAGCGATCACTAATTACTTTCATACTTTGTGTGTCCTTCGAAAGGTTACGATCACTTTATTAACATTCACAAAGGGACTGTCCTGTGTGTGTGTGTGTGTGTGTGTGTGTGCGCGCACACACACAGGTGACCTTTCCATTACGGGACTACCACTCTTGATAAGCTTATTAAAAAGTGATTCTGACAGCAAGTATTGAAATATGACAAGGGACCACCTGGACACCTGACAACAAGGACAGTTGAAGTTGGAACTCAGCACACCAAATGTTAAAGCTGTGAAAATGAATATGTGATAATATATATATCTACGGCTTGTCGTTACTATACTGTATGTGCACTGTGGACTTGCATCACCCCTAAATGACTTACCTGCATCCAAGAACTGTGTTAAGTTTGTAGTTGTGGAAGTTATTTTCGACAACTTGTCCATATTAGGAACGGGACATATGTTGAGTCACATAAGTTATAATTAAAACTAAAACAAACAACCCGTCACACAGAGAGGAGCAGATTGTGGGGCGAATATGGAAATTAAATTAATTATACTTGGGTTGGAATTGGCTGACATTTGAAAGCAAGCAATAACCATTGGTATATACAATTCACGTCGCAACATCAGACGATTAGTATATTTGGTACCAGCTCAAAGGATTTCCATATTCATAATCATGAATAAAACAAAACTTTGACTGGCCGTTTCAATTGAAGCTCTTTGAAAACTCACACACAAACGCATGCAAACAAACACACCCACACATACACATATACACACCGCAAATGACAAAGAGAGAGAGAGAAACAAAGTACGGAGAGAGTTGTAGGAAAACAAATGACTGCTCTTGTTTTAGTTGTGCCACAGGCTGAGTTGTGTGTGTGTGTGTGTGTGTGTATGTGTGTGTGTGTGTGTGTGTGTGTGTGTCTTACCTTTGGGTATTGTTGGACAGGTATGAGAACTCTTTCACACAGCTTGATGTTTTTATTGCTGATGATGTCAAGATATTTCTTCACCTCTTCCACTTTTTTCACACCGTCATCATCCTCGTACTTTTCAATTTCTGAAGGAAAACACAAAATCAGGCTCAAAATCACTACTTTAATTTACATTTAGATAGATGGTAAAATATACTGGCATGGAGACGTGAGGTCAATAAACAGAAATGACAATGCTTTGAAGAGAACATTGTCTGGGGATAGTGTCTGGAACAACAAAACAACAATGATGGAAATTGCATTCCCAGTTATTTTCATTTTTCTTTTCCTTTTATTCCTGGCATGTAGATATAATCAATAATAATTCAGCCACTAAACAGGGTCCTTGTAGGGCCCAACAAAGAGTACATCCCAAGGTTAAGAAAGTGTTATTATTCCAGTAAACTATAGTATTGGGTTAGGGTTAGGGTTAGGGTTACCATTGAAGTATTTTACCTTCAATGGTACTCTTCATCTTAATCTTAATCTGAAAATGATTATGTAGTCCAAAATTTGAATGAATCCATAATTAATCCCAGATGGGAAATTAGGGTGTCACAGCAGACACATGACAGTACAGGACATTAAGTAATTAAAAAGACAAAAGAATGTCAAATATTCAAATGAAAAATAATGTGCTAATTATATTTACATATTTTATTGCTCACTGACTTATTGTGAGAATTCCTAATAAAATTAAAGTAAAATAAAAACAAAAATACTGGTCATTTCTACTCATTCCCTTTTTTGCAATGTACGGTATGTCAGGTCACTGAGCATTATATTGTCTTTAGCATAAGAGACCAGGGTTAGGGTTAGGGGTTACAGAACCCACTGACCCGCTGACAAAATCTGATGTTAAAATATGAGATGAAAAAGAGGAAATATCTCCCAGTTCCATTTGGCTTAATGAAGTCAACATCACTTGGTCAATTTGGTAGTTAAATTGGTTCCTTATAGTGTGTTGTTGCTACCTGAGACGCTATAGTTAATACATGTCGTAACTGTAAGGAAATACACACAATATGTTCTGGGATGTGTTTTTTTTTATCTCTAAAATGTGACGGTGGAACGGACCAAATACACACCAGACGGAAGTACTATAAATGCCTCTGTGTCTAGACTATCCCCAAGAAAATTCCCTAAATATTCCCAAGAAGGCTTTTCTAAAGCTTTTGGTTAACTGTTTGTTGCCGTTTATTCTCCCAGGCCTGCTTAGCGTTCTCAGACTGTTTGTTTTGCCGGCCTTTCCCCAGGTAGTTCTACAGTTTAGAAAAAAATTCTCCAAATTGGGTTTTTTTTGCCGCACATCGGAAAAGGAAGAAAATAAATCAAGTTAGAATGACTCTAAATGACCTCTGTGGGTGGAATGTATAAATATTGATCCTGTGTTATGAATTTATTGTGCTGTGCAAAACGAAAGCCCTTTGTCAGATAAATTGCATCCTTAACGTCCGACGCCACCATTCAGGCCAGAGCTGGAGTGCTAACCCTAACCCTAACCCTACTAACCCTAACCCTACTAACCCTAACCCTAACCCTACTAACCCTAACCCGGCTCCATCCGTCTCCCGCGGACTTCATCTAGCCACCTCACCCCCACCAGCGTCTAGACTCCATCAGGGAGGAAGCTCATCTCCTGGCTGATTTCCTGGCTTCTTCATCCCATGAAGAAGAAGAAATCACGATGGGGTCAAATCGCCAAAACTAACTAACTAACTAACTAACTAATTGTGTATCAATGAAGTTTGTTTAAGCGTAAACTAGTCTCTCCTGATTGAACTCAGTGTTGGTTGAATACTTTCCATCAAAGACTGACGGCCATATTTATGGGTTAGTATTTGTCCAATAATCATCTACTAAGCTTCAATCTGCAAAATGCTTTTTTATCTACCCTAGCACACAGCAACTGTCTCATCTCCAATTAAAGAAAAGCTACTCAAAAAACATATTGTTAGACTCAAGGTTGAAAACGGGCTATAAAAGGGTCCGGGTTAGGGATCATGTATAAAATATTATTATTAAATCATTTATTCAATGCTTCTCGATGGCAAGCTCACTCTTCTGTTCATACTGTGGAATTGTTAGAGTTAAATAATATTTGAACGTATTTTCTTCATTCAATGTTCCCGCATGCTCTTGAAATGTTCAGCCTGTTTTCTGGAATTTTGCAAATTTGCAAATTACCCCAGCAACCCTGCAAAACCATTGCCAAAAACAACTATAATGACTGCTAGCTTTAGTATTAGCAGCTCCTGCCCCTACAATAGAATCAGTCATTTGTGTTTTTGCCAATAACATTAGCATACACGGAACATGCCTCTAGCTTGCAGACAGCATGGAACAAATGGGCTAGTCAATACAATAAAAAACAGCTTAAACGGAATGACATGTAGCCATTAGCACTGAAACAAACTTGTTTCTTTATTTGTTTTGTTTTTTGTTTGTTTATTCAAGCAAAGGAACACATCTGCTGTTGATGATTAGTTAATTAACTTATTTAGCTTTCTGATGAGCACTGGTTGGCCTTGGAACAATTATATGAAAACTATGCATCTAGGAATGTTAAAAACATGACCCCATCCGCGGTTCTAAAGACGCAAGAGGCCTATATTGTATTGACAAAGGGAACCCTAACCCTAACCCTACCACAGCATTAACCCTAACCCTAACCTAGTCTGTTGGAAATCCAAAGAAGAACAAGAACTACGTCATCCCTGGGGCACTCTAAATGTAAATGTTTTTATTGCAAGAACATGATCAAACAGTTACATAAAATAACACATAACCTAACAGCTCAGATAACTACACAAAGACAATGATTCAAACAACATGCAAGTGGTTTCGCTTCCATAGCAACCACCATAGCAATGTTAGAAAGCATTGCATTAACTAACAAACTAAACATCAAATACTGAACAAAGGGTATGAAAACACAATGCACATTTCTTGCTGGAAATGTTATCAAAACGCATTTTAATGCAGAAACTCTCTTAGAATATTGCATTTTCCACTGAGAATAAAAGGAATGCCAGCCATTGTCAGCCAGAAACTTGACAGTCACATGATGTGGACACAGGGCCAGCCGATAGGGGCCCATAGGGGCGCCGGACCAGCTAACGCTCATATGGGTCGTTTTGGGGCGTATTGACAAACGATTCTGTCGTTTAGGTTGGAGGACGGGCTGGACAGTTACTATCACTTGTTTAATGTCAAGTTTTCAATGGAAGCAATACCACATCTTGTTCACCTGAAAAATATATGACTTGCCGCAAACACATACAGTTCATAATTAGATTTGTCATAGATTAGGATTTTTCATTTTCTATTTGTCTTATATGATCTCTGAATGTGATAGTACATGCTATGCTAAAGGGGTGAGCTCCACGTGAAAAAGTACAACTTTTTGTAATTCAACTAAATCTGTCATTAGGAGCTGGGTGTGGTGGTGAGGGTTGTGCTGCTTGACAGATGTCATCACAGCGGGACTAACTCAGCCACCAAGGCTCTCGGAACATAATTAAGTCTGAGGAAAAAGGCTGAGGAAAAAATTGCTAGTAATTTGACAAATTCGTCACATGTAGTTTGGTTTCTCCAATACGTTCTATGTCTTTACTACTACGACAGTGTTTTTATTTAGATACATATCATGAATGAGTAGGTAGGGGTGAGGCTTTTTGCTTGCAGATGTGAGACTGTGGACATTATATAGGGTTTGAACCAAGAACCTTTCAGCTGGTAGTCAAGCACCCTAAACACTAGACTATCCTGTTATCCTATTTATATATAAGGGTTCACCCTAACTCACTAATATCTCACATAGGAACAATGAAGGGCAAACCAATTTACCAATTTTCTCTTTGCAATTATACAGAATATTACAAAAGAGTTTTGCTTTTATTGCTAATGGATTCATTAGGAATGATTTTATAGGAAGCAAATTAAAGCTCAAGGTCATTATGTTTTTATAACTTTTAAAAATCTTATGACAGTGATTGACTTTCTGCCTTTTGTCCAATAAAACCTGTAATTGTCAGATCACCATAACCTAACCCTAACCTAACACTAACCCTAACCCTAATACGTAAGCCTAACCATGACCCTAACCATAACACTAACCCTAACCGTAACCCTATTGTCACTTGGTTAAAGGCAATGCTCCTAACTATCCCCTATAAAACTGATAACTTTCATTAGTTATTTTTGTTTTTGGAATTTCCCCGGAAATGGCTTTCATGTTTTAACCAAAAAACAACAAACCCAGGGCAAGTGAAATCTATTGTTGAATTGGATTGAAAAAAGAGAGAGCAACCCTTGGGGTCAGAATCTAATCTTTTATTGTTAAATGAGTCATTGGGTGTGGGGGGTGCAGTGGGTATAGGCCTGGTTTCTAACCCTGTTAGGTCCAGTCGTCCACCCCCTTTTCCACATGCAGACATACACCCGCACGCAGACCCGCACACACACACACACACACACACACACACACACACACACACTGCGTATTGGGGAATGGCAACACAACCCATTTGGACCAGAATACTCTTTTGAAAATGTGGTTGTCACTTGTCATCTTTTCTAAAAGGTACAGCTTAGATGCTGGGTAGCTGGTTAGTTACCATAGTAACTAGGGAAAGTTTTTTGGCAATATAACTTCACCTAAGATTAAATAGACAGAGGCTCCCTCACATTGTGATATTGCCAATTTGCAACGATTGTTAATTGTTTTTACAGCTGTATTGTAAAAGCTTTTATCTAAAGCGACTTAATTCAGGAGCAGTTAGGGGTCAAGGGTCGTACACAAGAGGATGCCTATAGAGGTAGGCTAGCCTACAGACATTGGGTTTCGACCCCAGTAGTTTTCAGACGGGAGTCCATCGATAGACGCATATTTCTACAATACAATTACATTTTGAACAGTACGACGACAAAGATTTGTTACCCAGGAAAAGACATTGGTCTCGTGACTTGCGATTTTAGGTTTTATTTATCAGAACCTGCTTCACAACTTTCCCATTAGCTCCGAGCCGCAGCCGAGTTCAAACCAGGTAAAGACCACAGGAAGGTGGGCACGAGTCAATCCTCCTGGCCTACACCTTGGGACGGCTGTGGACTAAGAAGTGTACAGTACCCTGGTCTGCATTCTGGGATTTTCTCCTGTGAACATTGGTTTCCTAATCATAGCCTCTAAATCGTTAAATGGTTTCTGGGCCCAAACATGAGTTATAACAAAGTCGTGCAATTATATGCTGTGAGTTACTGATACTTTGAAATACGATTATGTATTGTCTGGGATTTCACGCTATGGCTGCAGTGAAACCATGCTACGGATGATTCACTTTCTTTGTCTGGAAGGCACATTAGAAAAGCAATATTTTCATGAGTTATTCGATTTTTAATGGCAAGCAAAATTTAAAATGAATGATGCTACCTGACTGTTTTTGTTATCACATCCGTTAATAGTTATTTCTCAGATATTTTCCAATGCGCAATGAATAGTTAATGCTAAATCCATCATTATGTTCCCATTATTGTCAGTCACTGTTTCATGAATTCATGTTTTCATGTTTCATGTTTAGAGACATTATTTATCAGTACATGATGTACAGTACATGTACTGATGAGTACATGAGTACATGATCTATGTACATGTACTGATGAATACATGAGTACATGATGTACAGTACATGTACTGATGAGTACATGAGTACATGAAGTAAAAGTCCTGTGAATCTTGTCCTTGTGAACCTTTAGCCAGCAATCCCATTTGTTTCCCATATATTACTTCACCCTCACCCTAACCCTTTCACCCTAACCCTCATATGATGAAATCCATACCATAACCTAAAAACCCCATCCCCTGTTATTTGAACTAATGTAACTATAGTTTACTTTGCACAGACAGAGTTAGGGTTAAACCCTAAACCCTAACCCTAAACCCTAACCTAACCTAACCCTAACCTACAATTACTTTATTTACATTTAAGTGCTAGTATCATTATTATATCATGGCATTATGTCATTGTTTACATCATTTCATGTCATTATGTCATTGTTGACATCATGTCAACAATTTTTATTGTTTTTTTGGAAGGATTTTTTTTGCACCTTTACTCATAAATAAGAGAACTACCTGTGCGTTCTCACATAATATTAATTGTAGGCCTGCATTAGTCAATATATTAGGAATCCAGTTCATCTGCCACACCTACCATTCTTCAGAAGAGTCAAGTGCTGATGACCAAACTTTTAACATCAGCAGTGGTTAACAACAGCTTTAAGCTGATCTGTAGATATAGATCCAAAACGTATTCAACAGAATGTCATCAATCGTGTTAGGGTTAGGGTTAGCTATCGATTTATCGAGGTGTCCTTTTACCATTGGAATTGAAATGAGACCAGACGCGTCATTTACGCTTTAACCCAAATCCAAGTGGTTTGGGGCGCTGTCCTTAATCTACGTATTTGGCTAAATAGGGTCGCCTCTTCAGTGCCTTGACCTTGGAGGGCAATTACCACTTCTTGACCCTTAGTTAAATATCCAGTCTGACAGATCATAGGCTACTTCATTCGCTGCATTCATTTAACGATAATAAGAAAAAAGGAAGTTCAAAACGAGTTGCGATAACAGGTTCCTGGTATCGCAACATCAATACTTTCAAGAAAGTCAAGGACAATGTCCCACGGGATCTACTCTTCATCCACGGCATCTACTCTTCATCCACGGGATCTACTCTTCATCCACAGGATCTACTCTTCATCCACAGGATCTACTCTTCATCCACGGCATCTACTCTTCATCCACGGGATCTACTCTTCATCCACGGGATCTACTCTTCATCCACAGGATCTACTCTTCATCCACGGCATCTACTCTTCATCCACAGGGTCTACTCTTCATCCACGGGATCTACTCTTCATTCACAGCAGCTACTCTTAATCCATGAAACGACTGCAGTGACGGGTTGGCGTTGAAGTTACAGGGTAATTGATATGCACTATACTAACACAATACTATAAAGATAGTTGTACCCTACTAGCACAATACTATAAAGATAGTTGTACCCTACTAACACAATACTATAAAGATAGTTGTACCCTACTAACACAATACTAGGGTTAGGGTTGGGTTGTACCCTACCTTCGGCCAGAAGGCGCATCGCGTGAACGAAGGACGGGTCAAGGCTGTGTTTCTCCGCCATCAGTTCAGGTCTTAAGTCTTCCTCCCGACGCATGTTTCTAGTAGGGCTGCTCAGCGTGCAGGTGAGACACGACCGGGGGATAACCTATGGTGAGCGTTGAGATGTAAAATGCTTTCCTTTTTGGGTGACAGAGTGGGGAAAAGAAACCCACTCAAAAAGGGGGGGGGGGATCCAGATTCCAATGAGGCGGCTCAGTTGAACGGTCGGGGCGGTTGTAAGTTAGAGGTGTTAGCAGCACATCTCTCTTCCCCCCTCTGCATGGACGGCACCCCGCTGGAGACTCCAGAGTCCCACACTTGGTTTGCAAGCGGTGTGCTCCCCGCCCCTACCGCTCCTTATTGGCCATCCAGGATCCATGGGCAGGCGCTGATGCCAAACAAAAGAGTCCCAGTGAGTGACTGAATACCTACACACACACACACGCACACACACACGCACACGCGCGCAAGTCTCTCACAGCACATGATGGCGGAGAGGAAGATGATAGTTCGAGGATGTGTTTGGTAGCGAGAGAAAAATAATTCTATTTTTGGTCGTTGAAAGTCGAAATTGAAAGAAAGTCGGTGGGAATTTTTCGACTTTTCTGAAAGATAAAAATAAAGGCTATGCTCAGTACTGTTGCCTGTCTGTAAGCACAACAATATAGCAGGCACTGTACTTCGATATCACGATAAATAAAGTCAGCACCGCCCTGTCACATTGCTTATTAGGTAGACCTACACCCATAAATCATTATACTCGATCCGGCAACTTTACGATACTTCTGATGACCTGGGGAAGCCGATTACAGTTAGGAGAGAATGCTTTGTAGTAGGAGGGAGGGTATGGGGGTAGGGTAGTGCTTCACTCCCAGACAAAGGGTTCTGGGTTCAATGTTTACAACATACCTGTAAGCAATAGCATCCTTGAGCAAGATACCTAACCCCCAACCTGCTCACCCTAACCCTAACCCTAACCCCCTACCTGCTCCATAAGGTGGGCTGTCCGGGGAATACAAGGGGAATAGGGTTATCTCTCTCTCTCTCTCTCTCTCTCTCTCTCTCTCTCTCTCTCTCTGTCTTCTGTGGGGACAAGCAACTGCTTGACAGGGTTAGGGTTAGGTTACTCTTTTGTGGGTACAGCTGTCACTGTTGTATGAACCTTCCCAATGTCATTCATTATCATGGTTCGCCTTTCCCATTGCTTCTCTCTCCCTGGCATCTTGGGAGCAATGAGCCAGGTGTGTAATATTCGGTATGTAGCTCCTTCTATGTGTGGACAATAGGCATGCATTAATAGGTCTGATTTCTTCTTGTACTGGTATATATGTAAGGTTAAGTGGTTTTCCACCTCTATTGTCTCCCTGCATGGCCTCATCAGCATCCAACTCAGGCGTGAACAGTGGGTCAGGGGGACGTCACGCATCTTTTGGTTTGAAAAGCCGAGCACAGGATTTAGTGATTTAGTGATTTAGTGATTTAGTGTGTACACACTGTAGGTAGCACAAGTACTCCTTCACCACCACCACACATATGACAGTGTTCAGGATGATTTGGCTGAGAGAGGAGTTTCACA
>OMNO01037194.1:1807-12651 GCA_900303215.1 Trachyrincus scabrus | reverse complement strand
CCCCCCCCAAGAGTGTGGGGGGAACATTGAACCAACATTGACATATTGACTCATCCTAGCGCATACACACACCTTGGCCAGGTTGGTAGACTTTCCGACCCCATTGACACCACAGAATGTAACGATGAAAGGCCGGCGTTGGCTACGGGCCTCCAGGACGTCTCTCAGGATGTCCACCCTTCTCTTTGGCTGCAGGATCTGCACCAGCGACTCCTGCAGGGCCTGCTTAACTGTCGAGGCCACAGCTGGAGACAGAGGGAATTACAATTTACAGTTTAGTCATTTAGCACATGCTTTTATCCAAAGTGACTGACAAAATGACAAAACAAATACTAATTATCTGTCATTAACGAGCAGGTAGGGGTTATGGACATCTTGCTCAAAGATGCCTACAGGTAGACTGCGGGGCTCGAACCCAGAGCCTTTTGGGTGGGAGTCAAACACCGTAGATCATTTCCCCAAGAAGACTAGGCAATACGATGGCCTCACAAGGCTAATATTCAGGTCTTACAACCATCAAAGTACCTTAACTACTATGCCAAGTATCAAACGCTACTTACTGGTGAAGGTGCCCATGACTTTGCCCTCTAGTTTTTTGGCCACAGAGTTACAGAGTTGGGTGGATATCTCTGCTGCTACATTCTTAGCTATGAGATAACACACAGACAGAGACAGAGAGACAGACAGACAAACAGAGACAGAGAGAGAATGCTTAATAGTGATACTCGCATGGGCAAGTCAACTTTAGACTGAATATAAGGTGGATGGGATTTCTTACCGATGAGGTGATCCCTCATCTTGTCCAGCACTGGCTCCATGTCCTCTCTACTCAGGCTTTTGGCGCCAACCAGGCCCTTGAGCATCCCAAACATGCCCCCAAAACCACCACCCTTCTTGGGGCTGTGGAGAGTTGAGAGTGCACCAATTGAGTACCAACAGTGATGCAGCAAGCAGCATGTTTTTAGAACCGCTGGGACTACACTGCCCCAGAACCCTTCAGAGGAAATATTTGAAACTGAATAAGTTTAAAAAGGCAGGGTGATCTTACACTCTTTTAATGTCGGCGATCTCCATCCTCTCCGGCTCCTCCTCCTCCTTCCTCCTCCTCCTCCTCGCTGGATTCATAATCTACAGACAGCAGGTCTCCCTTCATGGAGCTCAGCGGCATTCCCTGAAACACAGGCCACACCATTGGCCACTGACCCTGCCTATTTACTCTTCACTGGCACCCTCCCATACAATATTAAACAGGAGAACAAAATCAGTTGCTTGTGAAACTCCTTTAAAGGACTGAAGCAAAAACCGATGGTGTTAATATATGCAGCTCTTACTGATTCGATGTGGGTGTCCGGACCCTGGTGTCCGGGCTCCTGGGTGCCGTTGCCATTCGGATGGCTGTAGTCCAGCTCCTTTGCACTGCTACCACCCATGTCCCACACACGTCTCAGCTTCTCCTTGGGCTTCTGAGGCTTGGGGGATTTGCTGCTATAGGAGGTAGAATGGCAGGGGACAAGAGTGGCCATATGGAACAATGTGCAATCAGTAAGATCACAGAGAACGTACACAATAAATAAATATATGTATGATAATATATGTATATTCTTGTACGTGCTTGGAAATTCAAAATCCCAATCTAAACAATCTTGCGGCTGCGATATATTGGTCATTCAGGTAGTGTACCTTTCAATGTAATATTTCAAACATATTGCAAACCAGCCAGTTAATCTAGTCCATTTCTAAACATCATGATGATTCATAAGGTATTAATAACATTGTGTTAAATATCCCCACAAGAACACCCCCCCAAAAAAAGGTAAAGAGTTGAAGTCCAGGTTCATTTGCACAACTAGCTAGTTTGTTTGTTGTCGTCAAAATAAAAGGGACATCCGCCTAACTAAAAACCTACATGAAGCGACACTTTGATTGTACCCTGACCTGGGACATGAACCGACACTTTGATTGTACCCTGACCTGGGACATGAAGCGACACTTTGATTGTACCCTGACCTGGGACATGAACCGACACTTTGATTGTACCCTGACCTGGGACATGAACCGACACTTTGATTGTACCCTGACCTGGGACATGAACCGACACTTTGATTGTACCCTGACCTGGGACATGAACCGACACTTTGATTGTACCCTGACCTGGGACATGAACCGACACTTTGATTGTACCCTGACCTGGGTTTCTCCACATTCCCGCCCATGCGCTTGCGGAAGAACTCATCACGCTTCTTCTGCATGACCTCCTCTGGGGTCAGGCCCTGGTTGCCGTTCTCCACCGGCTTCTGGCTAGCAGAAGTGGTCTTGCCTGGGTCCACTTTCACAGGCTCGGCTACAGGAGCTGGCAGGAAAAGAAGGAAAGGAAGAAAAGATTACAGCAACACCAACATTCATCTGTCCCAACATTCAGATGTCATTCAAAAGTCTGAAAGTTTCAATTAGCCAGGTAAAAATACAATAAGAAATGACCACTAGCATTTCATGCAGCAACATCTGTAAGCCCGACTTACCTTCCTTTTTAGCATTTTTATTCTTCTTGCCCCCCTGCTCCTTGCTCTTGTCTCCACCCTTTGTCTCGATCATTGACTTCACAGTTTTTTGGGACTTCAGGGACTCGTTAAAAGTCCGCATGGAGGCTGGACCCCGAGCTTTGCTGCTATCCTCTGCCTCTCTGGTTTAAAAATGATAATAGTAATTGTCCATTAGAAACACACTCGTGATATAGAGTTGTAGTCCACTGGCAGGAAGGCTAGTGCTGATAGAGTTGCCGTGTTTAAGATGCATGTCTTTCATTATATATTATGATATTTAAAAGCTACTTGTGTTTACACTATTACTTTCATATGTTCAACATATTGGCATGGGCCTCTAGAGAACCTAACCTACATTTCACATGCAAATGCAAGGTTTTGCCAGTACCATTACAAACGTGTAAACTTTAAATAAAGCACCAACATGTGTGTATTAACAACATCTAATCAAAACATGTTTGAGTGGCGTGCTACTTTACCTAAGCAGCATTGTGAAGTCGTTTTCAAACTCAAAATTGCTGCTGAGAAGTTTCAAAGACCCCTTTTTATCCAGCTCATTCTTATAGCGATCCCTGAAGTGAAGTTGGACATCATTTATTAACTTGTCCACGTACGTCAGTGTGAGGATCTTTTGAAAACCCACCTAGGGGAAGAAGGGACAATGCTCAAACTGCAATGCATAATGCCATCATTACACTGGGGGGTGTATATTGAGCTTGTGCTTGAGATACTCACCACAAAAACCAACTCAAACTCATTATCCAGCTTGTACTTAAGACTCAAGGCTTCGTGGTTGTAGGAAGTGTTACCACTTCGTTCCTACAACATCAGGGGAGTGTTGTTATTAAAAGGCAACTATAGATCTCTGGCTATTCGTGTTTTCTATTCACGTATGCCATGTGTTTAAGTCATCGATCAAACGCCATATGGTTCCCATGTCTGTTGATGGTTTGGATACTACTACGACTACTATTGCGCAATGTGCTAATCTTCGCTAACGTTACAGCTAGCTGCTACAGCTACACTGCAGCAACAACAACAACAACCAATACAGAATAGACGCCGATGTGGACTCGTTACCTGTAGGATAACGGAGCGGATCAACGCATTGACAGGCCCGGTGAAGGACTCCGTGACCCCGGCGCCCTGGAAACACCACAGCACTATGCCCCCCTTGCTGAAGATGGTGAAGAAATCCAGCATCTTGTCACCACGTATCACTACACGAGTCACACCAAAAAGAAGACCACAACACACAGGGACAGACACGTGAAGTAGTACGTGTGACGCAAACACGTCAAGTGGTTAATCGGTGTACTTGCCGGGTCTTGAATAATTAGGGGATTCTTACCAGATATAGTCCAATAAATAACAAATAAATCGCCCACAAGTAGGACCGACTGCCACTGCGAAACTATTAAGACACGTCAGATGCAGGACCAGGAAGTGACGTTTTCTTTTTCCGGGGGATTTGTGGCAGTGTGACGGTAGTACACGCCGGCGCACGCACGGTAGCGCTGTAGCGCATTTGTGCTACAATTGAAACTAGAAGTACTTGTCGTTCACTGTTCGTACTAATATTATGTTATATATATAGGCGACAGGATACAAGAACGTAATTGCAGACCTGTCATAGTTTTTTAATTCCAACCATCGAACTCGGTACTGCCATCTGCTGCTTCAAGTGGGGAGAGTTGAAAGTAAACAGCTGAATGGCAAGCTCACTGTGTGTGTGTGTGTGTGTGTGTGTGTGTGCGTGTGTGTATGTGCGCGCGCGTGTGTGTGTGTGTAACAACTTCACATCCTGTTTTCAACTTCCTTCATTTTAATTACACTGTTTACACCTCACAAATAATTGATACTATTGATAAAATTGATAATGTGTGTGTGTGTGTGTGTGTGTGTGTGCGTGTGTGTATGTGCGCGCGCGTGTGTGTGTGTGTGTAACAACTTCACATCCTGTTTTCAACTTCCTTCCTTTTAATTACACTGTTTACACCTCACAAATAATTGATAATATTGTTCATTTCTAGTTTAGTTTAATGTGATGGGTATGTCGTTTGCATGCAGTAGTAGTTGGGGTGCAGTTTTAAATGTCTTAATGGGTGTTACACCGATATTAAGATGAACATGAAGCAAAAGTGAAACAGGTACAGCTTCCTCTTTTGTATAGCCTAATTTGCATGCCTTCATTTTCTACTTTTTTTTAGTATAAAGACCACGTTTGCAGTGAAAATTAGAAACCCCACAATGATGTTACCATAATGCCTGGTAAGTGAATTTGATGGAAACAATTATTTTCTTGTCCTTTCTTGCTTACTTTACCTGTTACGCTATATGTTTAGATTTATGTTCCTATTTAAAATAGGCCTATAGCTTACTCCACAGTAGCCTGTTTCCTAGAGACAGAGTTAACATCAACTCATTGATTCTTTATGTTTCATCTACCCTGCAAGTTTTCTTCAATCTTCAATCTTCATTGGAACGTAATATGCAATCACAAAGTGTGTATTTATCTTGTTTAAGGTTGGCTTCGTAAGCTCTTGTCGAAGTCAAGTGTGTCTTCACAGTACAAAGAGGCACCGCGGCATGAGCATAGGGTGACTAACGCTTCTGTTGAGAGGGTATCAACGTCTTCAAACTTTTGTTCATCATCATCATCATCATCAGCCTCATCATCAGCGTTGAAAACCCCAGCCTCCTCTTCCAAAGCACACCTGCCAGTCACCACTCTGAGCTCGGCGGCGCGGTGGAGTCGAAAGTACGACGTTTTCGTGTGCCACAGCTCGGTGGAAATGGACGTCGACGAGGCAGCGCGTTTGGTCACTTTCCTGGAGGTGGCTCCCCGCTGCTTTAGATGTTTTATGTGGCACAGAGATTCCAGCCCAGGAGCTGCCATCGCTACAGAACTGTGCCAGGCCATACAGGACAGCCACTGCAAGGTACTGCTCATCACACCACACTTCCTACAGGAGGACTGGTGCAAGTACATAGTGCAACAGGCATTGGCGGAAGGGCCCATGTCCAATCGGACTATTCCTCTGATCCAGAACCTGCCCCACGATCAGTACCCCAAGGTACTCAATTGCTTTCACTACGTCGACCTCAGCAAAAACCCGGACCATGGCTACAAGCTTGTATACTGCTCTGTGCTGAAATGTAAGTAACTGAGATACTGACAATTTTTGCAAATATATATATATATACACACACACACATACATACTGTACATACATACATATATATAGATTTAAGCCTTGAAGCCTTTAGCCTTATACTCAGCCTATAGGATTTTAATTGAACTAAACATCTTTTTTATACAGATCAGGTTGTACTTTTATCTGTTAAATAGAATAAGAAGGTCAAGCAACTCCTTAATGGCATTTAATGATTTCCCTTTAGTACTTGATGAAATGGTCGACACATGGTCGAAGACATGTGAAGTGGACGGTACAAGTTTTGGTGAAGACATATTACTGTTGAATGGTGACGCCTCTAATATTCCAACATAGATACAGAAACAATACAATATCAGATTTCCTTGAAAGTGACCACAGTCACCAGGAAAAAACACATGTTATCGAGTGAACTGGTAAGGCACTTGACTTCTCTTTATACTTTGACAATACATTTGTTGGTGAGGCAAAACTCATGAATGAAATTTTTTTTACTAAATGACCATATTTGGTGCACACACACACGCACGCCGCGCACACACACACACACACACACACACACACACACACACACACACCTTAGGATCAGGGTGAGAAACTAACTTTTGTGTCTGATGATGATCGGATGAACAAATGATCGGATGAACAAATGTAGCAGACATTTACAGACACAATCTATTTTTTCGCTATATGATAATGAAAATCAAAGAAACGCATGAGAATGCTTTGTAAAATTACATTAATACATTTCATGTATATTTACATATTCACCACCCCCACCAAAATGGTACATGGTGGCGGCGCGAACACCCCTAGGGCTGCGGTAAAATAGTAAAAAAAAAATACGTCCTGTCTTTTCCTAACCACTTTTCCTTGACCTTTATGGACAACGTCATGAGGTCAAGGAAAGATGTGAAGGAGAATTTATACGGACTAAAGAAAAGACCACCGCGGTGCTAAGAGAGTCCGACTGCACTTAGACTAGGCTCCGTCATTATGGACGTGGGTCTGGCGTGGTGGTGAAACTACAATGTTCCGAAGATGGACTATTACTAAAAGATCATCTTAGATACTTCACCCTGTGAGTTCTTACCGTGTTGGTTCACACAGGCTTTATAAACGTGGACAACCCGGTGAAAAATATGACTTCACATTACCAAGGTTGGAATTTAAATAAAAAAGGAATTTAGGCTACCAGTCACAAAAGTGAAACCAAATAGTTGTCACATTGAGAACGGTTACTCACGCTCACCCTACTGTCCACTCATATTTATCAACATGAATCCCAATTAGAATGATTGTTTACATGACGAGATAGTGGTAGATGGCTAGTGAAAGTTGTAGTAGTAGTAGTTTTCCTTGATTCCATGAATGAACGAATAACTGTGACATTAGCTGACCACTAGATGGAGTAGGTGTTCCATAGTACCCAAAAAACAAAAGTGAACTGAAGCAAATAAGCATAGGCCTACTTTAATCATCAACAACTAGGCTAAGCGATACTGCTCACCTTCTAGGCCTATTCCAAATATTGCATTGATTAAATTAATTGATTGCTCACCACATCTAAAGGACCTCGACACTGCACTTCCTTGGGCCATGAGCAATACACCCGCAGAGTGCGTAGTCGAGCGGATGGTTGTCGAGAAAATCAATGGACATTCAGACAGACGTACATACATGCTTACATGCATACATACATACATACAGATTATAGTTAGATTAGATATTTTGGTTGAACATATGTTGTTACCCCATGTTACTATGTCTGATAATGCTGATGATTTTCATGGAAAATTGTATAAAGACACTTTGTATAAAGTAAAATGTTATGTTATGTTAAATGTTATGCTTGAGTAATGGATGTGACATTTCTGTGTAATAATGTATTGTTAATAAAGAAGTACAGCTACAGCCCTTTGAGCCCCAGAGGCAAGACTGTGGATGGACAAAGTGGGTTGAAACATCCCTTCAAAATACCATTATGTAAAGTCTTCGTCTGCACTTTTTAATAGGAAAGTTGATCAAGAAATAGGACACTGGATGGGTGGATGGGAGAGGGGAATGGAACACTATCATTATAGATTTTCTTCTTTTCTTTGCCAGTGGGTAAAATTCATCGCATGCCAATGGGTAAAATTCATTACATAAAAAAATCATTGTTAGGTTCAAAACCTTTTAGACAGACTTGGTTATTTTCAGGTTTTGTATGATCGGTTTTATCTGCAAGGAGATTAAGTAGAATTTGTCACAAATCAATGTATGTGGTATTTGGTAATGCAGCATTTTTGTACATTTTGGACATTTAATAAATAACAGTATCATCAGACATCAAACATTGAATCTGTATTGTGCATAAACACATTTGTTACCTCATTATACTTATACCTTATAACCTCAACCCAAAAACCTAACTCTATTACTAACCCTAACCTCCATACTAACACTAACCCTATTACTGGTGAAATGTAGGACCTCTCTCTCGCTATGTAAAGTGTCTAATTTGTACACTTTTTGCATCTATATTGATCTCAGCCATATTCACTTATTAACCCTTAACCACCATCTCCACATTCCAAACGACTTCCACGGTTAGTGAGTAACCATCTTCAATCTTCAGACAAAGAGTGCACACTGAAGATCACCTGCAGATACAACACAGGGAACCTTGCCACCTGGCCTCCCCACACGCAGAACAAACCACGATGTGAACTCCAGGGGCCGTATTCGCAAAACATTGACTTACCACTATGAGGTCTCCTAAATAGTTTCTAGCTAAGAGGTCCCTCTTAAAACCTATTCACAAAGCTGCTGACACCAACTTTTACTAATGAATGGGGAGAAATCTTAAGCTAAGAGGAAGGGGGCTGACCTCGTTGCTAAGGATGATGTTGTGTTTCATAACAAGCTTCCTTCCTGTGCTCACGGTGATTGGCTGATAGATGCTCAGAAATGCTGTAGAAGGAAGTATGTTGCCAAATAAAGATATAAAAATAACAATGTAGGCTGTGTGACTGATTGAACATGAAACCAAGAATAATATTGGCTACTAATCAAGTATGTTCAGCTTATTGTTAGCCTCTTACATGTCTGGCATCTCGTAAACAATTAGCGGATATGCATATAACCAACCTTGTGGTCGAACAACTACAAGCTTGCAGGATAGCAGATGAACAGGTATCTCAAAATATAACATGCCTTCATACTTTATGTCCACATCATGATCATTATTTATTTTTATTCATAAATAAATTAATATGTTTCCTGTCAAGCAGATGGTCTGCTTGACATTAAGATGTCAAGCAGACCATCTTCATCAAGTATGTGAAGCACATAATAGATGAAAGTAACAGCTATCAAACGTCACACCACAATGCTTGTTATATATCTGGTATTTAGCATTATATATCCATTATATTGCTTTCACTGCCTTTCTTCTCATCACATTAGGCTATCAAACAATCACATTAGACTACACGAATGAATGTTTAAATAGGCCTGGGCATTTTGTTCAGTGAACTATACAGTATGTAGTGCACACTACCCATGTATTTCTTGCTAACGTTACGTGACGCACACGGGGGGAATCTGGTGGACCAGCAACTAATCTCTGCAAAATATCAACTAAATAGCTGACTTTTCTAATTCTTGTCAATCATTGTTCTGCAACATCACGCTGACATCACCAATCTAGCCATTTATTGAAACCATCACGGGGAAGAGTGTTCTCGCTAAAAACAAGCAGGCAGCCGCTCACCTACTAACGTTAGATTCAGGGGCTCAACTAGTGTCAAAAGTATTTGGTTCGTACTTGTAGATTTGATGCGTAGCTGGGAATTGTTTTCACCCACAAACAGAGAGATGTGTAACTGCAAACCGGATGTGGTTACTTGGTTACATTGGCAGTTGGTTGGCTTTCACAGAGCTATAAATTATCTTCTGGCTCTGTATAGTTCATACCTGGAATTTTTTAGATAGTTTGTAAATGTGGTCACTATTTTGGATTGAACAATTTCATAGCTTTTAGGGAAGGATTTGAGGTTCAAAGTTGTTGTGGGACTGTGAGCAGTATGAAACTCGAGCCCAGGGTGTACGGAGGAACAGAGGTGAAGCAGCGTCACCAAACCGTGACGCTGAGCGCCAACCGGAATCCTCTGAGCCAAACAAGATAATAACAGTGCACACAATAGCGGATCTGGGCAGCTCCTCCCCGCACCACGTCATATCACTGTGGGGGAGAGCAAAGACACATCAGTATATAGGCAACGTCATTATGCCATTATCACCACTCACAGCTGTCAATTTCGGGGAATCAGCTGCCCCGCCCCCCTTGTTTGCAGCCTGATGCCAAGCCACGCCCCCTTCAGTCCACAGGGACCATACGTGGTAGTTTTGTCTTTGTATAGTTGTGAGCCTTGTTTTTATTGTTAACCGTTTACCGTTACATGTACACATGGGGGCAGTGCAATGTAAAGTCAATGTAAATTAATAGTACAAAAAACCAACAGCAACAACTACTAGATCACCTCAAGGTAAGTCTGTTGGATGTGTTGAAATGAGAAGATGATCGAAGGACTACAGGTTCTTCAGTTCTTCAGCTCAAGGAGAGGTGGTGGTTATTTTTCGTATTGCTGGGTTGGTTCTTCGGAAAAACCAACTGGGAAGGTCTTGTGCTTCCTGTACAGGATGGTAGTTGGTAGTTAGGAGATTAATGCCGTTTGTGAACCTCTAACTAAGGCAGACTCTCACTGTGTGCGTTCTTCCATCATACTTGTTTCATCATAAATGTTTCACTCGCGTATAAGATGCAGAGATCATTGAAGAAAACATTTTAAAGCGGAGACAATTTGGCATTTCTATACAGGCGAGTGCTGTATGGCTCCTTAGAGCCATACAGCAGTATCATTTTACTATTCTATTTCCTATTGATAATGCCAGTGCTCTTTGGTACTTTTAACACCTTATATAAATTCTAAATATCTGGGCTTTGAAATGGCAAGGCATTACCGTTCACACTATACTTTTGTGATGGTTTAGTACCTATCTGTAATCAACAGCCAAAATAATGGACTAATGGAATATGGCTAATATTTCATAGCTAGTTTAGTAGCACTACTTAATAAAAATC
>OMNO01037143.1:2776-17319 GCA_900303215.1 Trachyrincus scabrus | reverse complement strand
CCCACCCCAGCCTCCACCCCGGGGGCGAAGAAGAGGGAGAACGGCTCCGTGCCCAAGCAGGGGCAGGGGGGCCCCAGGGCCCAGGTTACCAAGCCCAGAAGATCAGCCTCCAGGGCCGCCAAGAAGGTAACTCACGGCTGTAGGGCTGGTTCTCTCTTCTCTAGTTCTCTGGTTCTCTCCTTTCTGGTTGTTCCTTGTCCCTCAGGTTTCTCTCTCTCTCTCTCTCTCTCTCTCTCTCTCTTTCACCTCCCCCCCTATCTTTCTCTTTATCCCCCCCTCTTCTCCCCCCCATTCTCTTCCTCCCTCTCTCTCTCTCCCCTCAGAGAGGACAGGTGGTTTATATAATTGGTGGGAGAGTGATTTCCATATGGTTCATGTGTACTACCTCCTAGTCATGTTGAACTTTCTTCTTCTTCCACTGCTACCGCTGCTGTGGTGGGACCCTTTCATCCAAAGCATCTCACAATACCATGCATACACTGAGTCTTAGCCCAGTGGGAATCGAACCCCTAACCCTGGCAGTGTTAGTGCCATGTGCTCACAGAACTGTTGTACTTTATCGTTTGTTGTCATTTTCTATCGTACTGTGTTGTTTCTTAGCCCAGCAATGAATTTAATGTCTGTGAAATAGCACTAAAACTGTATCAGATTTGGCTCCTTTCTAATGCTGACCTACATCACAACGCCTCCGTATAGAGAGCTGAAATGATGCGCTGTTCCAGAAGGAAAATACAGAAAATACATAAAAAATGGTGGTATGCTAACACAAGGTCATCTCTCGCAGTCGATTGCAGCTGTCATAATCAGCTCATGGTATGAAGTGAAACTGGACTCGCAGATCTTTTTCTATCTAGTCTTAAACATCTCAAACATCTTAAACTGCTATTGGTCGTCTTAAACTTTCACTACAACTCAAATACTGTGTCAAGGGGTCATAATGCAGTGTAAAAAAAACTTTTTTGTGTTTGTGGGTGTGTATGCGTGTGTGAGTGTGTGTGTGTGTGTCCTCTGGCAAGACCTTGGCTTGCTGAACAGATCCCAGATTCTATTGCGAAGGTCAGAGTGGGGTCAAGGGTCGCGGCATGCTCAGAATTATGGAGCATGGTGGTGGACAATCGACCGATTCTATTTTCCACAGAACAGGAAAAATCTGTGAATTGGCTTTAAAGTTGAGTTGTTGAATGGTGTGGTTTAAATGACGGCACAGATACACTCATACGTGCTATGATGTGTAACAAGGAGTGGCCTGGTTAAAGATGAATCTGCCTGGGTCAAGAACGTAGTTTCACTTCTCATCTCTCTCAAAAGATGACTTCATGTTGACGGAGAAGAACGGATTTGTTTCTGTTTCTCACTGACTCTCTGTTTCTTTCTCTCTCTTTCATTCTCTCTGTCTTTCACCGTCTCCATCTCTCGCGCTCTCCCTCTCCCTCTCTTTCACTGTCTCTCTCTGTCTCTCTTTCACTGTGTGTGTGTGTGTGTGTGTGTTTCCTCTCTGTCTCTCAGAACCAATCAGGGTTGGCTTCTGGAGGGGGTCTCTTCATAAAAGCAATCCTTCTTAACTTCTTCTTTCAGCTCTTACGTAACATGAGGGCCGGCCCTGCCCTTGCAAGGGCACATCATAGACATCGCCAATAAACCACTGATATCATTCTATACAACTTTAACAACATATAACAAAGATGTTATAAGACTGTGTGTGTGTGTGTGTGTGTGTGTGTGTGTGTGTGTGTGTGTGTGTGTGTGTGTGTGTTTGTGTGTGAATGCTAACAGAGCCTCTACTCAGTTCTTTTGGCTTCATGAACACAAGACAAGTCCCAGTAGACTGGGCGGTAATACGATACAGCTACAAGTTAAGCTAAGGTTTGGACAACTCTCTCTCTCTCATTCCAATGTTTCTTCCTTCCTTTACTTTTCCTTCACATCTCTCACTCTCATCCCTTTCTCTCTCTCCCTCTCTCTCCCTATGTCTCTCTCTCTGTGTGATGTGGCCCTCTGAGGGACTGGGAATGTGCAGCTGGATGTGCCTATGCTAATTAGTCATGGCCCCTGGATGCCTTGGTTTCCTGTCCCGTCTCAACTCCATCGCTACCACGCAAACCAGGCTGCGTTCTCAGCTGCTCATTGATTTCACTAGTTGATGCATCCGAATAGAGATTAAGGAGGAAGGAATCCATACGACTGTAGAATCCTTGACGATAGTTAACTATTTACTATTTAGTAATTTACAGTAGAAGACACTTTTATCCAAAGCGACTAACAGTGGGTTTTACTAGATACAGGTCAGGGGACAGGGCATCTTACTCAACACTGCCTACAGGTAGACTGCAGACATTGGAGTTCGAACCCAAAACCTTCAGGCTGGGAATTGAACACCCCAAATCCTGCCCCAGCTGAGCTAGTTAGTTAGTTGATTGGTTAGTTAGTTAGTGAGCTAGTTAGTTAATTAGCTACTTGCTTAGTTAGTGTGTGCGTGCATGCTGACATGTGTGTGTATGTAAGCAGACTTCTGTGTGCTGATGTGTGTAACGTTTTGTGTGTGTATGTATGTGCATACATGCTCCCGTCTGTGTGTGGGTGGGTGTGTGTGTGTGAGAGGATACAGGACACCGACTGTGTTCTGCAGTGTTTTATGGCCTCTTGTCACCCTCGTTGTCTTTTCACTGCATTCCTCTCATATTGACTCTCCTGCTGCTGATTTGTTACACGACAGAGATAACCCAGGGTGTGTGTGTGTGTGTGTGTGCATTAGGGCTGCATTAATACATGAAATACATTGCCTTATGAATGATGCAGATTATATAATGGCTGTATTTCATCTGAATTTCTTTGTTGTTTTGGATTTGAAAATCCAAGTTCCAAGAGTTCAGGGCAGGGCGTCGGAATTCGACTCCCAGCCGCAGCGTCCCGAGTTCGATTCCTCAATGTCCTCAGCCTCCTCAAGGATGTAAGCGTCCTTGAGCAAGATGCCTTTGCCCTTTCCTGCTCCCTAATGACCTGTATCCGGACACAATGTCATTTGTATTTGGATAAAAAAGCTTGTCACAAATAGCTTGTCAATATGTTCTCTTGCAAAGGAAACAAAGAGACCTAAGATTTAAATAATGATTTGCTAATTCATTCGCAACATTATTAGCATGGGTGGCCCCAGTGGGAATCAAACCCCCAACGCCATACTCTACCAGTTGAGCTGGACAGGACCACTTCTACAATCATTTGGTTAATTGGTAGTTTCACCTGAATTGTCCTTAGGCTGTTCATATTGTCATGGTATGTTTACCTAAATAATCCTTTTTTCTTTGACATTTTCTTCATTTCAGTTGTTCCCTGCCCATCTATTAGTTCAGGGTTAAAGCTGATTTCTTTGTGTGGGTGTGTAAGGCTTTGATGAAATGAAAGCACTATAGAATATACACTTGACTTGACGTCAAAACCTAAAGAACTGAACTTCCTGTTCAAAGGCCAGAAAGACACAGCTAAGGAAGATGGTAATAATACCTTTTGAAGCTAGATTCATCACCTGCGTCATTTTCCACAAAACCCAACATCCACCTTGTACATGGCATTGGAATCTATTCAAAAACCTGGCAAAAACATGACGAAAGAAACAAACAAGATGTTCTTCACGTTCTCACAAGAATGTAGACATGTAGACATGTAGACAAACAACTTTTAAACCCCTGCCAAAACCTCAATTGCCAGACAAGTCAGACAGTAAGTCTGACTTACTGTCTGATTTGTAGCCTACTTGGCTTTTTGTCCCACGCTATCAAAGAGACAGATGTCCTCTAGTCCATAGCATTCAGATTGTTGCTGTACTGAATCTGCAATGGCCTTCTACTTTCATTTCTCTCTCGTTCCCTCCCTTTCTCTTTCTCGCCTTCAATATTTTCAAAATGTGATATTCTTTTTACTGCTCACTGCTCAAGAGTGAGCAGATGATTTAGTAAAAACCATCCCAAAAGTCTCCCCTTTTTACAACCTCGTGGGGTGCCTTCATACCTGAACAAGAGCTTGTGCTAAGTGCTAGGTTGAAGGTTTTTTACATATGTGAATGTACTACATTACCCCCCATAGACATTGTAGGTCCATGTCCTGTGCAGAGGTCTTGGCCAGCCAGAGAACCTTCCTGTATTAATAACATTTCACCACATGGTGTTTGGAATTTACAGACTGGTCCACTAGAAACATCTGCCCCATGCAGAGAGCCAGCGCACATCTGTCTAAACAGTCACAGAGGAGTCAGACTACAGGAGTGGCGTGCTTCATGGGGGAGCTGTGTGTGTGTGTGTGTGTCACATCTGTTGCTTGGTTAAATCATTGTGTGTTTGTTTTGTGTATGCATGTGTGTGTGTGTGTGTGTGTGTTTCTGTGTGTCCATCAGTGTCATGCCTGTTGCTTGGTCAAATCAGTGTTTCTGTGCGCATGCACGGGCATATGCGCGTGTGTATGTGTGTGTGTGTGTGTGTGTGTGTGTGTGTCGTGTTCAGTCAAATCATTGCGTGTGTTTGTGTGTGTATGTGTGTGTAGTACCTGTTGTTTTTCTTCCATACAGATGTCTTATGTGTAGTGTGCGTCGTGCATGTGTGTGAGCTGCTGTGGGAATCATCCCCCCCTGTGTCTCTTCAGTGACACACAACACGACCAGTTAGTTTGCATGTTTGCAAGCTTATCCAAAACGGCACGCAATCTGTGGAGCAGATTTGTTTCTATCTGCGCAGCAGTGCAGACTAAACAATAGCCACAGAGAGGATAAGCGTCAGAGGAGAGCGGATCTGCGTGGCACCATGTCTTCAAAACGGTACTAATCTGTATTCATGATTTATCGTCATTTATCATCATTTTGATTTATCGTCATTTCCTTTCAAGCGATTAATTCAAGTGACTGCAGCGCTGCGGACTGCTTGTCGTCGTAGAGAAACAAGTTCGGCAGAAACACGACAATCAAGGATGCTCGCTCAAATAATATAATTATTTGAGTATACTTGCTTTCGTGTCTGCCCTCTGGTGGTCAACAACGACTTAATCCTGCTTTTTTTAAACGGCTTGGGGTCACCGTGTAAATGATTTCGGTCTAGAATGAGTGACGGATGTCTTGCAGGGAAAAAAAACAGGCCCATGAATCGTACAGAGGCAGAGGACAGGGTTCAGGGGTCGCGGGGTCAGGAATGAATAAACACAGATAGCAATGCTTATAAATGTGGGAGTAGGAGGAGAGGGTGTATGAGAGGTCTACTGCAGCGCTGATGAATTGGGGTGTTTTACCCTGTTGCGCCCACTGAACAGCCATTACAATTAAACAAGCAGACACCAGAGCTGGGGACTTGGGACTTGAGACTCGGACTCGAGTCAGACTCGAGTCATGAAAATGGGGACTTGCGACTTGACTTGGACTCGCTTGCTGTGAGACTTGACTTATTCGAGACTCGGTGCTTTGAGACTCGAGTCTCTGGAGACATGAAAGCAAAAATTCGATCAGATTCTAAAGGCTGTGATAAATAATCATTGAATGCATTGTTTGTTTGTTGCGCCACTGCTGGATGCATATAGCGGAAAACTGCATTGTTATTATCTCAGCCCAATTTCCCGTGGCCACTGTAGTTGGCCACACGGACTCAGAGGGAACTGCCACTGTCCGGCAGCCTCCACTCTGAAGCACGTCAGGTAGCCCGCTAGACGCGCTTGACTTGACCGGGGATCGCCTCTTTGTTTTCCATGTTTTGTTAATTCGGCAGCAAATCAGTTAACACCGCTAGACCCACTGGGACTTTCACTGCTGATTGTCCCTTTCCCTCCCCGCTGTTGAGTACCCAATATCTTTCAAACTCAGTCAAAAAACAATATCACCTTACATAAAATATTCCAAATGTTATGGCCGCACACACACCAAGGCTCATCGCAACGAGTTGAGCCGTCCATCCCATCTAGCAGTGCTGACCGCTCATACTTTTTAGGAAACTCTGCTGTCATTTAAATGTCAGTGATTGGAGTTTCTCTCTGTTCCACTACATTTAGCTTTTGCCTTACTTGTTATTAAAAGAGAAAGCTAAACTGAACTATGCTGTATGGATTGAATGAAGGCAAATCCACGGTTCTATGAATTCCGGATGAAGGAATGAAATGGAACCCTCGCCGTCAATTTCTTATTTAAATAAAATGTCTTATTTCCGGACTAACATAATTATCCGTTATCATCATATTGAAACTTGTGACATTCATTTTCAACTGAAAATGTTTTGTATTTGTTTTACTGTATGCCTATATATCTTTGAGAACAACCAAACAAAAAAATGGCTGCTAAGAAGCTTGTGTTGCTGGTGAATTTATTTATCCACAAGCCACAGTGGCTGATGACTGGGACTTGTACCCAAAAAGACTTGACTTGGATTTGCACCCAAAGACTTAAACCAGCTCTGGGAGACACACACACACACACACACACACATGTATAGACACAAAAATGCACACCAATACTCACTAAGACATGGGGTTCAAGAGTGCTAATGGGGCCCATGGTGCTCTTTCGATCGGAATTACACGCTTTTCGTAATTTTTTTTTTTAATTAAGCCGTCTGGAAATTTTTCTCTGACCTTTACTCCAGTTGTTCTACAATAATTTCTTCTTCGTGGGGTTGCAGATGTTGGGACTTGCAATGAAGGGAAACATTGTTTTGATCATTTATGTTTCAGCTATTAATGTTTTGTGTGGTTTGTGCAGTTTTATTGGTTCTCATGCCACAAGAGTTAGGCAAAATTGGTACTGGCTTTCTTTAATTTTCTGTTGTTTATCATAGTGGTTTTGAATGTAATAGCAAACACACCCTAAAACTGTTTGACAAAGGCAAGCTAGCATGGCAACATTCTTTTATTTTTCTTCTTCAGAATTTCATTGGTTTTGAATGACATAGTAGCAAAAACACAATACAATTGTTGGACAAATGCAAACTGGCACAGCTGTTCCTTTATTTTGTATTTTTATTTTTAGTTTATATTTAGTTTATACTTAGTTGTTTAGTTTAGTTTAGTTTAGTTTGTTTGTTATTTAGTATAAGTATATTTAGTGTACATTTATTCCCCTCTGTTTCAACTGTTGCACCTTAATTTCCCTTGGGATAAATAAAGTCTTCTTGAATCTTGAATCTTGAATACATTTCATTTGTTTAAAATGTTTATTGCTTTTACAAACCACAGTAGAAATCAGTATTAATAAGCACATCCATTGCAGCAGCTGAAAAAAACCAAAAACAAATCCTGTACACTGAAAACATCACAGCAGATCTACACCTACAGCTTAAAAATAGCACCAGTTTGTATACAAAGTCCTATAAACTCACAAAAACAGATGAATAATATCCTTATTTGATAACAAATATCAGTGCTTCAATCAAAAGATATCTTGAAAACATAAAGCCAGTTCAGATGCATATTGCTTTTTAAATAAAGACAAACCTCATTATCTAAAATAATGCTAGAAATATTTCAGAGTACTGTCATTGTCTTTGCCTTTTAATCCCCTTACTTAGCCACACAGTGTTAGAGAATATAAAACGCAATTATAACAAATAAATATGATGCCACACATTATCCCAATAAGTAATTTTACATTTGCAGTTCAACTTTTAAAACCATGTTATTAAATGAATACGTATGCATTATTTTTCATTTGACCTATAACTAAGCTTACAAGATACACTTTAATTAAGCTTTAGGACAGAAAAAAACTTTCCAGCGTTTTTTTCAGAGTACAATTCCTATTAAACTGCATTGTTTTAACTTGTTTTTACAAAATACTGTTTGAAAAAAAAATAAGTATGAATTTACAGAACAAAGAAAATGAAGCAGAACATATTGGTTGTGTGGGTGGAAGTAGAACGTTTAAACTACACCACAACAAACTGCTGAAGCTATACAAGAAATGACAGACTGAGGGATAATATAAACTGAGTGCAAAAAGATCACATGATGATTGTCTACAAATTGTTGAAAAAAGTGAATACATTCCAATAGTAGCAGTAGTAGTATTGCCATAGTAGTGGTTTTGAAAAACAGCAATGTTCTTCAGCCCTTTAAACAAGTTCCCATATTCATATTTTTTTGGTGCGGAAGCGTTCGTGATTCAAACAAATTGCAGTGCATGGTTTAATGAAACACGACAATACTGATACTATAGTTGATTGTCATTTCAAATTCATAGTTGTAACAGAAAAAAACAGCGAAAGTAAATACATGTAATACTAAATACAAACTTTTTCTAAAGATTATCAGATTTGCCAGGACTCAAATAGACTCAAATAAGAGCGCCCCCTCCTCGAAATAGATTATAATTAATTATTAATAATGATAAATTAATTCTAAAATAGTTTTTATGGTTAATGATTGTCATGTTCTTACAATGTAATCACATGCCTTTGCCTTTCTTTAAAAGTAATTGTAAATGGATGTATTCTTCTCTATGATAGAAGAAACTACTTTGAATTTGAAATCTTTTGAAATCTTTTTTTACCTGCCCAATAAAGTGCAATACTTCACATTATAGAGGGTAAATTCGAGTGAAGATTTAGTGTACAACTTCCTAATTTACAAATCAGTATACTAAGATAACCTTCCAGTGTAACCTTCCAAGTAAACTGTTTTAAAAAAACCTTGTCAAACTTCACAATGGCAACCATAGGTGACTACCTCATTAGGCTCAATTCAGATAATGGTTAAAATAGGTACCTAAATGAAAGTTTTGATTGGTACTAAGGTGATAGGAGGCATCTTGATAGCATGAACACAACCATAGTTAAATTTTTTGTTAATATGTTAATATGATCAATCTTATCCTCGATCCCTAACTCATGACCCTATACCGTTCACAGAGATTCCAAATTTTGATACAAAATATACTTTAGGCTTATCCGCTAGCCTAGCAGTAACAGTATTGATTACGACACTGCTGTCAAAAGCAACACCGAGCAAGGAGAATCAACACCTCCTATTTTATTTATGTAGCTCCAATTACATACTAGAGTGGAAGAAATGTATTGTAATCTTTACTTTACTGCTCAATCCATAGTAAAATCCTTACTGGAACCGAAGATTACACAATACTACCATTCAATAGCAATAAAGATGTAAACACTAATAATGCACATTTGCATTGATATGGGCCTAACTCTAAATAGCACACATTGGCCATGGTCTTGTTTGAAAATGTGTACTAAGTATTAATTGTTTATGAATAAATAATGATAAATAAAACTAAAGCGAAAAACACAAATCTGCAAACACATACAGACGATGCAATTTGTTGTTTTAGCTATAAATAACCTCAAATAATTCATCATGAAGACTAAAGGTTTATGTTCTGTGGAGGACAGTTTTTAGGCCTTCAGTATTGAACACACAAACCCTTAACATGAACAATAAAAACCAAACAATCACACATTATGTGAAAGCCAAACTCCTAATACTGTATTATTGCTCAACCCATTAACCCAACTGTTGGATGATCCTTGCTTTCCAGCCAATCAAATCCACTTGCATTTGCAGTCTCGCTGCAGATTTGTTGGAACAGGGGGTCATTCATGATGTCTTCCGGTGTGGTATCTTGATATTGACCTTGCTGCTGACTGGGATCAAACAGAAGGTTTGTGTCCAGAGTGTTCAGGTCACTGATGGTGGTGGAAAGATCAGATGTCATTCCTGTCATTTCCCTGGGGAATTCCAGCCCCCCGGTATTGAGCTCTGACACTTGCTCTGAGAGCATTTTTCCAGAATTAAGGCTGCTGTTGTCAGTGATGAGCTTTTTAACAGTTGTGTTAAAATCCAGCAGCTGTCCCTGCTGTTGTTGCTGCTCTTGCTGGTTGGGAGCAAGCAGTCGCGTAGCCTGGCCCTGCTGGTGATACTGCCTTGAGACAGCTGGCGGGGCTTGTCCGCCAATTGAACAGAGCATCATTTGTTCATTGGCAGTGCTTTGCGTGAGGTAATTCGGCTTTTGGAACCGGTATTCACTGTTATTGTCAGCTGACGACATCAAGGCCTGGTGATTGGCACTGGTTGGAGCAGATTCCAGAAGCTGAGAGAGGTTCATACATGCTGCATAGTTGGAGGGCAAATTATTCATGCCCAGACCCCGCACTGCAGTATCACAGTCTGCATCCATCTTGTTCAGCAGTATATTGCTAATGTTCTGGTGTTGACCCTGTAAAGGAAGTACCTCTGTTTGCATCATTACGTTAACTGGCACAGACTGGCTCCTCTGGGCCATGCTGTTCACAGTCATATTTTGCTGGCTGTTGGCAAAGATGTTCAACATCTCAGGAGCCACAGGGGAGTTAAACTGGGGGGAGACCAGTGTCCGGGACATATTGGGGGGGCCATTGGTTCCCGTGTTCCCACTCAGGTTTCGCTGGCGCACAGCGGGGCTTACACTGCGGCACCTGAACGCAGCATTCGCTGAAGGGGAGTTGGCGGCTTTGTTATCGAGAGGGGCGGGAACAGCGAAGCCCTCCCTCTTTGCCATGCTCGCTACCTGCTGCTGCACAGGGGAGATGGGGGTCAGGCGACCAAAATGGCTGCTGTGGTGCCTCCCCTGAGAGTGGAAGGTTTGCCCTGGGATGGCAAACGCATGAGGCTTTTGGAAGTGGTCCTCAATCAGATCTTGGTAGCTGGGGATGATCCCAATTCCATTGTTACTCTCAACACTGCTGTTATAGCTCTCGTTCATCCACTCGAGCTTGGCCTTGTCCGGGTGAGTGGCCGTCGGCCTCTGCATGGGTCTGACCGGGCTGCTGGAGACGGCATTGCCGTCATGGTAACCGGTGATACTGGAGTTAATGGGGGTAAACGCAAAGGGGTTCCTGCATTCCACGAGACTAGTCGGTGCAGTGCTGCTGCAGTTTGAGGTGGGGGTACCAACCGGGGTGTGACAACTGCTGCCCAGTGCACTGTCCACTGGGGTGGTGGGGGCCATGCGGGAGCAGGGGCTCTCTCTCATGAGGGCTTTTGCCCCTCCGATTATTTCAGAGGTAGGCGTGGGGTTGGGGGTTGGCGTTTGAATCGGAGTGCAGCTGCTGTTGCGAGAGTTATAAAATGGAGTCACCGCCTGATTGGAGGACACCGCTCTTCCCTGCATCGGCGTCTGCTGCCGCTGAAACGACGCACAGGGACCGAACTGCTGAAGGTTGAGCTTCATTTGCTCCTCCATCTGCACGAGCTCCTCCACGATGCTATCCTGCGTAACATCATCGTCGTCATTGATGAGAAAGTAGCCCATCTCCGTCTGCATGGCAGGGTGACCGGAGGCCGGAGCCTGGCCCATGGCAGACAGGGGTTCCTTGAGCGGGGTTGACGTTCGCTTGTGGTCAGCCAGTGTGTCCATCTGGCCATATCGCTGCTCCATATGAGCGCCGCTCAGTCCCTCTTTGGTGCAAAGTGGATTGCTGTTACAAACAAGAGGTTGTCTTTGGAGGTCTGGGCTGTGAGATATGGCTTCCATGTTGGTCATTTGGTACTGCTGCTGTTGTTGCTGTCGCATTAGTGCACCACGACTGAACGAGGTAGTCGTTTCCATGGCACCGCAAGTGCTTCTGTTCCTTTCCATCATACTCGGTGTTCTGGCAACAGTCTGGAAACCACTCGTTCTGAAGGGGGCTTTCGAGAGAGCGAGGACTTGAGGAGACACGGCAGAGTTCCCTCTCATCGTTGCCTTGCCCATGGCTGGTGCACTCTCAGGCCTGAGCTGTACGCCTGGTGTAGGCAGCCTGCTGGTCATGGCCGTGATCTCATCTCTGAAGTCATCAGAGCCCCCTTCTGGTGGCCTGGAGGTAAACACTCTTTTCAGGGGTGAGTAGTGAGATTCTGGACTAAGGCCTGTACGCTTTCTGGGGCTTGCTGTGGTAGACAAGAGACCTTCCTTGAATAATAATCCATCGCTGCTTCTCCTAAATGATGGTGACATGTTTGCATTTGGAATAGAGACATCTCTTATATTCCTGGTAGAAACAATTGAGTGTAAAGTGCTTTCGTTATAATTAATATTATTGCCTCCTTCTAGAATTGTTCCAGTGATAGTACCCAGAGTCACACTGGCTTTAGGATAAGATCTATCCTCTAGCCCCAAGTAGCCTTTGGTTTGTGGTATTGGCACACTGGCTGCCCTCGGATGACCTCTATTAGCCACTGTTCCTGGATTCGAATTAGCATTTAGGTTTTGGCTGTTCTCGTGTACAACTTCAACTACCATCTCAACATCGACGGTGGGGGTGTTGTCGGCCTGTCCGGATCTGGCTATGGGTGCCAGCACTGGAGCGGCAGACCCACTTCTCTTCTGGGGGCTGGTTCCTCTGTTCTCTCCTGCCACCCCGCACTGTGAAGCGGTGTCGGTGGTGGCCGCCATGCTGTTGCGTGTGAGGGATACGGCCGTCATCTTGACCAGGTTGACCGGACTGACGTGACAGGCGGGGAGGACTGCCTTGACGCTGCGGTTGGCCAGCAGCACCGTGGAGGGTGAGTGCAGAGCGACGCCGCTCGTGGCCGACGGTTTAGGTAGGATTTGGGGATAGCGCTGGCGAGCCGTGCGATCCGCCATGGGGCTGGGGAGAGCGGCCCTGGGACTCAGTTTCACCGGCTGGACCGGCTGGGTCACCACCTGGAGGTTGACGGGCACCACTTTGTTCTCCGCTGCTCCCGCTGGACTCGGGGACAGCAGCGCTTGGCTTCTCTGCACCTGGATACAGACATGAGGATGAGTTGGTGAACATCTACGAGGCCGGAATCACATGTATTGACCTTAAACAGTGATACAACACAAATAAAAACACATTTCATTTATTTATTTGTATTAAATGGGGAATTTAAGAATCATTTTCCAATTCCTTTAGTTTCTATCTATCTATCTATCTGTGTGTTTGTGGTTGCTTACAACCAGCAACATACACACGCACATTTGTACACAGACACAGGTCGTCGTTGGAAAGGTCATGGGAAAATGTATGGCTGAACAGTAGTTTTAAAAGAGTGGGTAAAACACAGCGTAGTTATTTACCGTAATGGGGCTCGGTACAGCAGCCACCACGATGCCTACTGTTGGCTGTGGTGAGCGATGGGCGGGGCTGGCACGAAGCAGAGCATGGGGCCCGGGTGTGCTGCTCTCAGCCCGCTTGGCCTGCACCTCTGCAGGCATGGGCGAGTGTAGCTTCTGCTCTTGTTGCTTCCTGTGGATCTTGCGCTGCAGCTGCTGTTTGGCGTCGATAGATGGCGAGGGCAGGGTGGTCGCCTGGGGCTGGAACAAGTTGGCCTCAGCGGTAGGGACGAAGGCCGATGTCGACTGTGGAGACTTAACCCCTGGAGGAGGAGGAGGATAAGGAGACATGGAGTTAAATCAATTCAACAAATTGCAATGCAATGACGCCGTTTGGTGCTGACAGTTATCTAACAATAACTAACACCATAGTTGATGATATATGTCATATTCACATGGTTTCATTCAGCTAAAGTAGTACCAAGGTTTGACCAGCAGATGGCAGCATTTCTCTTTGAGATTCAAGGGACACAAGAACATGGAAGACAAAGAAAGTGAAGACAAACTAAAGAGGTGTCTTACCCGTTGCTGCGCTGGCCATAATGGTGAGCGCTGCCACAGACTTGTTGCTTATGTAGTGGCTGTTCAGCAGGAAGCGAGCGAGGTCTTCCACGGCATTGAACTGACGACTGAGAACTTTCTGGGCCCATTCACACACTAGACCGCAAGCAGCAAACCGCACCTCCTCCTTAATGTTGGAAATGGGACCTGGTGAATCCAATACTTCAAACTGGCAGTAGACAACACACATATATTGGGGTTACATACGGTATTTGGCAGGGTGCGTTACACCACACAGTTGAAGAAGGATAGAATTGGAATAGAATGAAATAATAATATAAAATATCAAATGTTCTGAAATTAACTACTTACAGCATTCCCTGTTTTATGTAAATCAAGAGTGGGCAATGATGGCATGCTGACCAAGGCTCTCTTCCTCAGCCCACTATAGCAGTATGTAAACAGAGGTTAAGGTAAGTATATATTGTGTATGTATGCATATGCACTACAAATAGCATGAACATCCTTGAGGTTATATTGGAGAATGAGAGGGTGACAAGACAGATTGTAATCAGTGATAAACACATACGGTGTGTGTTTGTGTTCGACAAATTGTCAGATTTGATTTTGTGCACATTCACGTGAAATATGATTATGCTAATTTGCCTTGTTCTTAATACCGTGACAGGAATAGTTAACGAATCATTTTGGTAAATGCATTAACATACCTTAATTATTTAGGATTTTGTTATTTCTAATTTTATAATGTATAATTTAGTATTTATCATATGTTCTGGGATGAAGTACCAGTCGAAATATTTTTGTTTTTAGTTCTGAATGTACATATAGACAACTGTCAAAAGGATTACTACCCATTTCCCAGATTATATATGTACAATAAACAAGATAGTTATTGATAGAACGTTATTGGTGACTATAAATAGATTAGGCTACTTTAGGCCCCGCCCCCCCCCCA
>OMNO01037132.1:4634-23705 GCA_900303215.1 Trachyrincus scabrus | reverse complement strand
CCCCCTCCCCCCACTTACCTGCTTCTAAGCCTCATTCTAACCTCTGTCAAAGTAACCCATTATGTATGCACCCACGTGCTGCTCATTAATGTGACTATTCCAAACAGCCAGTTAAGTCACAGCCTGGGTGATTTGAAAGGGAGAGGAGCATTTCCATAGCCTTTCTATTATAAACCTGTCTGGGTGTTGGTGACTAATGAGTTATGACATGCCTAGCTCTTCAGCAAGAAGCTCCATGGAGCTTTCTTATGACGGCCAGTCAGAACACAGTCTACACCGGACGCAAAACATTCTCAAATAAAGAGTAGGAGTCTCAGATGTGTGAACGTCAGTATGACCGGCAACATTAGAGGGACTAATTAAAATTAATAGGTGCGTTTGCATGAATACTAAGGATGATAATGAAGACGATAGGGTCACTTGCTGACAAGCATGCGCGCGCGCACACACACACACACACACTTCTTTAAAAATGTTTTTTCTGTGTTTACATATACATTCAAACATATGTGCATTTTGCATGTAGGAAGCAATTACTTCAATTAATAATAAAATGTAAAAACAAACAATCACCCCACATCGCGGATTACATTTTGAATGTACATTCTGTGGGAAAGTGGAATATTTGTTGTGATTTTTCCCAAAAGAATAACATATACTGTAGTTCAATGGGCTATTTAGAGTTGTGATCACCTGCCCTTGTACGAGATCATCACAAACTCATCTGCGGACCAACTGGGAAGCAATTAAGGGTGTGTAAGCTAAATAAGAAAACGAGGCCAACATGAGAATCTGGTGATGATCCTGGTTTGACTTAATGGGAGCAGAGAGGAAGGCAGGACGGGAGAGGCAACACACTTACCTTTATAACTGGTTTCCTCAACAAGCAACAACCGAGACTTGGGCAATAAAATAAATACAGCGTGTGACTAATAAGTCAACTTTCTATAAAGTTTGTTTCTTAATCATCTTAATCACAGAGGATGAATGCCTGAGATATTTGCATTTGCGTTATGTGTGCCGTAACGTAAGTGCCCAATGATTTTTTAAATAGCAATTTGATTTCTCATAGTTGTTTTGTGCACAGAAACTACTATCTACTGGACAGTTTGCTACTTAAGCCTACCAACGTCTATAATGCGCTGATGTACTATATCGTTCTAATAGCCTGCGAATGCCTGAGCCAGCAAACCCCCGAAGGCAGTTTTCAAAGTAATTGTTAGCCTCTTGCTACACACAAAATGTAGTGAATCTAAATATCGAGTTAGCTTCTCTTGACAAGGTAGCTCCAGACTGTTCATCCATTGTTATATAAGTGCATAGCCTTAGCCTCCTGTATGTGAGAGAGAGAGAGAGAGATAGAGATAGAGATAGAGATAGATAGATAGAGACAGAACTCACATTGGGCCAGTATCCCGGACAGGGCCGTCTTGAACTTGTCCTTGGCCTCCTCCATCTCCTTCTCGTGCGTGCTCTTCTCCCCCAGCAGCCGGCGGATGTGGCTGTTGGACGACTGGATCATGGAGTAAAAGTTGTTGGCGTTGCGGCGGTTGACCTCGCCACGCTCCACCCAGGTCAGCAGCACGCGCACCGCATCCAGGAATGTGCCGTCGTCTGGCCGAGGTCGGGAGAGAAGTGAGGAACGGTCAACACGGGATCAAACATAGCGACTTCTGTGAGAGAATATAAACACGGCGTCTGGAGTGAATTGTGCAGCCCGTCCTGCAACCTAAACGTCAGAATGGGTCAGTTTGTCAATACGCCCCCCAAAACGACGCATAGGAGCGTTGGCTGGTCCAGCAAACGTGACTGTCAAGTTTCTGTCCTGAAAACAAAATGGATGACATTCCTTTTATTCTCAGTGGAAAATGCAATCGTTCATGATGGTTTCTCAACATTTCTAGCGAGAAATTAGCATTTTATGCAGCGTTAATGCAGCGTTTTCTATCGTTGCTATGGTGGTTGCTGTGGACGCTGCTATCTGAAGCTGAAACCATGCAGCTTGCATATTGTTTGAATCACTGTCTTTGTGATGTGTAGTTATCTGAGCTGTTATGTTATGTGTTATTTTATATAACTGTTTGATGTTCTTTCAATAAAAACGTAGATTTTAGAGTGCCCCAGGGATGACGTATTTCTTCTTCTTCTTTAGATTTCAGACAGACTAGGTGGGTTGCTGTGGTAGCACAGCAACCCGGGGGCAACCCGGAAGTTATGTTCACCATTGCTTCGCCCAAAAATCTTTTAAATGAAATGTCAACATGGGGGTTGTAGCCCTACAGGAAGTGATGCAATTAGCAGGTGACCTATGGGTCTAGGACACTTGGGAGCGAGCTAGAGACTTGGGGCACGTTCAATCTGAAAACGGTGTGTAGTTTTGCTACGGTTTCCGGGTTGAACGACACGTTCCCTTGAAACGGTGTGAAATGGTGTGCAGCGGGCTTTGACGTATGTTTTCTTTTGTTTGGTGGGTGTGTCAGAGGTGTTACCTAATCAGCAGCGACCTGCATATAAACCACAGCATATTAAAAAGGCAGTGTGCACAATGGTTCCAACTAAAGTCCTTTACAAATGTGTCCACTGCAGCTTGGTGTATACAACAATTGAAGACATTAGAAGACAATTTAATTATATAGATATATAATTATATATACAGACTCTATAGATTATTTAATTTTAATTTATTGTATGGGTTATTGTAGTATTAAACACGCATTTAAACCGATGTCATCAATTATTGAAAAGAACACAAAGAATGGCCTTCTCAGCTGCCATAGTTTCAATGCTTGCGTAGGGGTGTTCAGTGTTCAACCGTTTTCCATTTAAATAAACATTTGGCTACGTTTTATCGGGGCTGAACGCACCCCTGTTGCCTCTTTTATATGAAAGAGGGCCTCAAGGACATACAAGATTATCAATTTGGTGGCTCTAGCCCTACAGGAAGTGCTGCAATCCCTCACTAAGAGGTCATCAGAAAATACAACAAAAACACACCGTTTATGGTGGCCTAGAATGACGAGGGAGTAAGATAGAGACATCTGATCTCTTTCATATGAATACGGTGCCCTCTCTGAGCAGCGAGGTTCCTCCACTGGCTCTCACCATGGATGTGTACTCTCGCCTCTTCTGTACATCCTGTACACAAATGAACGCCGCGGCTGGTATAAAGACGGTATATCCTAAAATGTGCTGATGATTCCGTGATCATAAGCCTGCTACAGGATGAGAGACAGCCCATGGACCCGTCGTTGACGAGTTTCTGTCCTGGTGTGACAAGAGTACTGAATGTACTCAAGACAAAGGACATGGTTATTGATTTGAGAAGGTCACCTCAACCCCGGTGCATACAGTTATCAGGGACATTGAGGACAATTGTAGTACCTTGGGACTGATAATAAACCTCTCTCTCCCTCTCTCTCTGTCAGCAGCCCACAGTCAATAGAGCTTTCTCTGTGGCTAAAAGCGCACTATTAAGAGTTATTTTACACCGTGGCCACCAAGCGGGGATTGGAAAAGAAGTAAAAACGTTTTTTTTGCAGAAGCAATTCTGACTGAGAGCCTGGAAGTGTCACTGCTCATTAATGGAAAACTGGGTCGCTGAGCCAGAAAGCCGCGACCAGAGGTCAGCAGGAGAGAGAGAGAGAGCAGAGGGAAGGGATATTTGGGGATACGATGGTGCAGACGGCTGACAAAATGGACGAAAGCAGAGGCCACAGGAGAGAACATAAATATATAATTAAAGCTGCTAGCAGCCTCGAAAGGTATTCACCCTTGTGCACCGCCGAGCCCAGCGCCCACCACCCCAGCGACCGCCCTGTTCCTGAAATTTGCAGGGACACTTCACTTCCCTGTGACGTCAATTATTATTAATTAATTATATTGCCCCCTACGGGCGAAGTGGTGCCTAGCGCTTACCTGAGCAGTTACTTAAATTGACCCTGTGGCATAATCTTTTTAAGCTATCTGCACCATATTTGGCCCACTTGTCAGAGGTTATGCCCTCTATGTGCCCATCAAATTTCAAGGCCCTGGCCCCTTGTAAAGCAGTGCTGTGATTGATAGAATAATGTTCGCACATGGAAATAATTTCATTTCCGCAGAACTCGGCCATTGTACGTTGGAAAAATGTTGAGCATGTCAAATATGTCCTATTTACCAAGTTTCAGACATTTTCGTGCATCAGAGCGGTGGGGCTGAGCATTTAACTTTGACCGTGAATTATAGCGCCCCCTATGGCCGAAGCTTATGGGTCCAAGAGGAACAAATGTTCAGCATTTCAAATACGTCCTATATACCAAGTTTCAGACATTTTCGTACATTGGGGCGGTGGGGCTGAGCGTTTAACTTTGACTGCGAATTACATTGCCCCCCCTATAGGCGAAGTGGTGCATAGCGCTTAGATGAGCATTTACCTAAATTGACCCTGTGACGTCACTTTTTGAGCTATCTACACCAAATTATCAGAGGTTATGTCCTCTATGTGGTTACCAAGTTTCAAGGCCCTGGCCTCTTATGAAGCAGAGCTGTGATTGATAAAATAATGTTCGCACATAATTTCATTTCAACATAACTCGGCCAATTTACATTTTTTTTTAAATCCCTGAATACGTTTTGATCAGACACGTCGTTAGGGCATCCCTATCAAATATTGAGTCATTTGCCATTGTGGTTATGTAGAAGAAGATTTTGGAATTTTTCACAACATTTTCACTGTACAGAAAAATCTACCCTGACGGACATTATGGGTCCAAGAGGCAAATATGTTCAGCATGTCAAATAAGGCCTATATACCAAAAATACATTTTCGGCCATCAGGGCGGCAGGGCTGAGCAGATACTCTGTGAATACCTAATTACTTTTCACAGTCACTATTATTTATTTTTCCTTCAATCATCTTTTGTCCATGCCCATAGTACACTGTGCGTGCTCTATCTAACCATCTATTGCATGTTGTCCGGCATGTAAAAAAACACCCACTACACCTACCCTTGATCTTGTCTCCCAGCTGGCTGCACTCGTGATCGGAGTAGTGCACGATGGGTGGCGGGGAGGGGGGCCGGAGGAGGTCCTCCTCCATCTTGCGGCGGTGCCTCTCCTCTCTGGCCAGCATGCGCTGCCTGCACTCCCACTCATAGAGGTCATCCCTGGCCTGCGCAAAGTCCACGTGGAGGCGGCCCGTGTCCTTCTTGTCTGTGCTGGAGCCCAAGCGGATCCGGTAGCCTGGACGTGGTGGGGAGGAGGAGGAGGGGGGTGGAAGAATGAAAGGAGACAAAAACATTAAAAGCTAGATGTGGAGGAAAAGAGAGGAATAAGCTGCTGTGGAGAGGGTGTTAAGTGATGCATTTGAATGCAGCACAGCAGTGCCGTCTTCTACCAGGGCAATTGAACTTGGTAGTTTAGTATCTTATTCCTTCTGTTATACGTTTGCTTTTGTGCTTATTGTATGCCTACCACTCACAGCTATACACAACATACAACCTCAGCCCATTTTGAGAGTGGTCACGAGGATCACATGTTAACAGGGATGTCAAACCTGGCAACCACTTACAGTATACATCCAACCCCCCCAAAAAAATACACTGAACATTAATTGCATTTTAAGTGCCAATTAGACAACTGGGAACAGTCTACCCAGCCATTGTAGCCGATACTTCAATGGATTCTATTTTATGCGTCAATACCCAACACTATTACCTACAAGCCTGTATATTTGACGGTAACGCAAGGCAGGGAATCAATCAGTTTAGCAGTTAACCAACTGTCTCTTGACACATGGCATTATCTGCCATCTTGATTGACGCCTCTTCCTAAGCAGCTACACTGTAGAGTGTAGCGGAACAGGCCTATATCCTGTACGTCAATACAATGGACTGAGAGGGACCGATTGCCATTCTAGTGGCTGTGAAACACTGCAATAACCTCTTGGTTCTCTGGAGGTCTTTGGAAGGAAAATGTGCTAATTTGTGTGTACCACCCTACACGGGAAGCAGGCCTATACGTACGACAACAAGCCTGGGACCATAGGGAAAGAACGGGAGAGTGATTGTGATGCTAGAGTCTATTAAAGTACATCAGAGCACAAAACATGCAAGTTAACACTCCTGCCCTGCCCATAACCAAGATAAGGGCACTACATCTGGAGTTGGTTCCCGGGCGCTACCCTGTGGCAGCCCACTGCTCCTAGCTAGGATGGGTTAAATGCAGAGGGTGAATTGGGGGATTAATAAAGTATATCAAATATTTATGGGCTTCTGCTTTCCAGTTTACTTTAATTTTTAAAATGTTTTTAAAATGTTTATTTATTGAGTTTTTCTTTTTTATACAATGTCAAATACAGCACAATCACAATAAACAAATGTCCACAGTAGAATGAAAGTTGTTTATAAAAAATACAAAAATAGACAATTTAATCTTACATCACTTACACACTGTATAGAGGACACATTCGAGCAGTTATAAATCTCTCGAGGGCCACCTTCAGTTTACAAATGGATGGGTGCAGAGTCAACAACCAGTCATCGCACAAAGGTAGGTAATTGCCACTCACACTCACCTCTCTGTGTCACCACTCTAAACTCAACAAAACAACTTATTTTTCCAAGGCCGACACAAATCACATTTAGTCATTACAGTTTGCCTTCCGCTTAAGCTAGTTTCTGTAGTGGTTGTAGCTGTAAATGTGAAGGCTACTTCGATTGTTTAATCATTCATTTTATACTTATTTCAATGTTGTTTATGTCTTAGGTTTTGCACTTAGGTTTTGCACTCTCAACCTCAATGAGCATCTGCTCAAGCCATGGGTGATCCTCAGTTCCAGTGGTCAAGTGGAGTGTGCACACTGCACATGCATGGCTGGCATAACAGAGTCTTGCACACATGTTGGGGCTCTCCTGTTTAAAATTGAAGTAGCAGTGTGGATACGGGAGACCAAGACAAGTCACTGACGTTCCAGCCTACTGGATGATGCCCAGTAGTGCGGACAAGGTCCAAGCGGAGGTGGGCTACAAGATTGATGTGGAGGGAAGGGGGCGTGGCTCGGTATCGGGCTGCAAACAAGGGGATCGACGCGGCTGTGGGTGATGAGCTTAATGAGACCGGCTATATAAGTCTTATGTTTTGCTCTCTCCCGCAGTGAGGCTGGATCCTGAACCTACGACGGAGTAAGGAAGTGCTGTCGCGCCTTCCCCGTGGACTATACGAGAACGCTATATTAACGGACAGATCATTGTGAGCCGTGTCGGCATTTGTGTGTATCATTGTAACAGTGCGGTGCGGGGCTGTGACACTCGGTGTCCCCCCCCCTCCTTCAGGAAGCGCGAATAAAAGACGCTGTGCACCGCCAACTCTCTCTCTCTCTCTCTCTCGCTCCTTCTCAACCAGTCACAGGGGTTCTGCTACAATTGACTTCTCCTCTGGTGCAGCTAAGAAGAAGGCGCTTGACAAGTGCATCAGTGGAGAGAGAAGAATGCCAGGGATACAGACTCGTGTTGGCTGCAGAGTGACCCCAAAAGCCACACTTTTGGACCCGTCACCCCCGCTTCAGAATTTTGCACACTCACAGAAAGGCTGTTTGTCTTTCTGGAATGGAGGACTACTGCCAACATTAATCAATATTATGCTACACAAATGAAGAGATTCAGAATTGGAGTAATTTTCCATTATTTACTATGGTAACAAGTGGTATGCAAACATATGAATAATGCTGTTAATGCAGTCTACATCACAAGGGGGTTTATGTCAAAAGTGCACAGTTTAACTTGATGGTTTCATAACACTGGGGCACATATTAGTCAAGGCACAGCACACAGACACAGTCTAGTCAAGGAAAATCATGTCCTTGCCTCCACATGGGAGCACCATGCTCACTGGTATGGTCTCACTTAGTATGGTGTACTTGGTGCGTACACATCCAGCGTACACATGGACCCTGAGGTGAGCTATCTGCCGTGTCTCCTCCACATCTTTCGCATCCAGCTGGCAGCGCCATCTTGCGAATGCAGGGTTTTTCACTGCCCCTGATGTCAAATCCACGATCCACACCAACACCAAGTCTCCAGGCAATAGTTTATGAAGAAGGCCACTGTTCTCAGTGTACTGATTCTGATGCTTGTCACTGGCACGACCTCCCCACCCTTTGGAAATTAAAGAGATAGCTCCCTGTGGTGTTATTGATAAAATTCCACAAAACGTATACATGTGCAGAGTAAATACAAAACAATGATTGACTGTTGGTATGCTTATCGAAAGTATAATGATTATACTTTGATTATTTGCTGGTTACTGGCTGGCGTAGTATGGGGAGATGCGTCTTGAGGAGAACGTACTACCAGATAGTACAGTAAGTAACATATTTGACTCGGTACGTATCGAAATGATTCGTTGATTCGTCTTCCTCTCTGGACACACCCACTCCGCTAACCCCGCCTCCACATCAAAAACAGGCCACAAAGTGAAATGCAAAAGAAAAAAAGTGAATGTTTTGTAAAGGTAAAAGTATAAAAGTAAAAGTATTGTAAACGCAAAAAAGTGATAATTTTCTTGCAAACATCATTGCAAACAACTATTCCAATAGTTGCTTGCAATACTTTCTGGCCTCGTTTTGACTCCATACGTTTGCATGTCCCCTCAACAGCAGTGCTTGACTGTTTGTTTTTGGTGGTTACAATGCTCTCCTCACAGAACCTGATGTAGTCCGTAATACAAGGGAGAGTCCATCGATGTCCTCACTGTGGACCCTCTCAAACAATTTCCAGTCTAGGAGAAAACCGCAGGAGAAGACCGCAGAGTGTTGAAGGTACCGACAAAGTGTGAAGAGGCATTAAGAGTGTCATCTGCGTTTGGTTAGTATCCATGTTTGATCCGTGATCCAGGCAGGATCACGATATTATCACGATTCTTTTTTCATATTTGTTTAAGACTACTTTGCAAGTTACTTAACAGTTCAACCAAACCAACCAATTTTCCTAAATAAGGAATTATTTAGGAAAAGTATCTAAAGATAAAGTACCTTTTCAATCTTATCTATCTTTAATTAAGTGTGCAATTTAAAGTATTAACATTCAGCAATTATTTCTTGTCATGGTCTAGACTTGTATTCAAGTACAATCAGAAACATGACTCCCAAAACAAAACAATGCTACAATAGCACTTAGGTACAGGATGTGATGATATATGTAAACATACTGAATAAAGAAAATAACAACCTCCATATCTACAGATGAAAACAATAAATATGGGAAATGTTAACGCCATATGTGTTACGTTTTTGGTCCATAGTTGTTTAGTTCAATTTTTTATTGGTTTGTTACTTTAAATATCACGTCATTTAAAACGTTGTCATGTCAGTACATGATAATTTAATGTCTGAGATTTTTAAGTTTAATTACTTAGTTTAATTAAGTAATTAAACCCGATCTTCTATAAAGGCAGATTGTGGAGACATTTTAACCATTCACGATCTAATATCGTCATGTCGCACAGCCCTATTTTAACATGCATGTTTTTTCCGTGTTTGCATGTGTTGTTGTGTATGCTCTGACAGGAGTTAGGATGTGAGCTGGGGATTGGGTTATTTATGGCAAAGCACAGTGGCCCTGTCATTTGGATCATATAAGAACCACTGCTTCAGTTTACTATGGAAAATAGCTGTATCGTATTACAGGACTCAAACACACGCTCATGTACACACACCTTAAACACATACATAAATACACATCAAAATTCCTCCACTTCTCCCACCCGCTGTCATAACCGTACGCTACACACATGTTAAATAATAGAACAGGTATCATTGGAGTGGCTGTTATGTTGAATGAGCTTTGTGATGATGGGATATACGTCTATTGGTTGCATAAACGCACACACCTGAGCCCTGGATGCAGCTGGGAAACGGTGATAAGATAAGAGGCCCGTGTCCCATGACGAGAGAGAGAGAGAGAGAGAGAGAGAGAGAGAGAGAGCGAGAGAGAGAGAGAGACCTGTCCGTGATTCATTTCCTCTCCATGCTGAGGCTTGGGAACCGGTGGCAGTGATTTCCCAAGACTTCAGCCCCACAAGCTCAGAAGTCTGGGGAAATCCGAGCACGGAAGCTGACAAGGAGGAGGACTGAAACACGGTGGGACGCATCCTACGTATAATCAATGAAATGACGCCGGGGGGAACCGAGTGGGAAGATAGCCAGAGGTTCGGTTTCCGGAGGTGGGCGTTCTGAATGGCTGCATCAGATTTTTGAGGTCTTGCGGTTCCAAATAAATGTTGACGGTGAGGTTTCCACGGATCCTCCGAGTTTATGAGATGCTGTTCCGGCGTGGCAAGATTAGCATATACCTTGATTAATATATTCACATGGTATAATTTAAACAAAACCAATCTAGGTTGAAAAGCTACCCAGCACTGATCACCTACTTCAAATGCCACATTACTTCCCAAAATGGAGGAAGCTTACCAGAGAGGAAGAGGGCCTTGTCCACGGTGAACTCCTCAGCGAATCGGATGTGGCAGAAGTTCTTCTTGCTCTTTCGGATGGCGATGATTTCCCCACACTGGCCGAAGACCTCCACGATGAGCTGCTCTGTAGCGTTCTCTGGTAGACCGCCGACGAACACCGTCTTACAGCCAGGAGGGCGCTCTCTGATGGCCGGAGGAGGAAGGTCTGCCAAACATGGAGAAGAGAAAAAAAGGCACACAGTCATGGTCTGAACTACAGTCACATTACCTTGAGGCAGCACCATTAGCAGTAGCCATGAGCAATATGAAATATGAATATGACACAAACCATTGATCAGAACATATTGGCCATTTAGTATTAAACAACAGCTTCTGTACAGTCAATGTATGAATCTACGACTGTACTTACTTACTACATATGTACATACATATGCCTTTACTACATACCGGTATGTACCTACATACAGCCATCCATGCCTTTATCTTGAATGAAATTATTAAATACAAAAGTGTTTTTGAATTATTTAGCCTACCGAACAAAATTTTAATCTTGTGAAAATCGGATAATGCAACAGGGGTTTTGAATCGAGAACTATTTTGAATCGAATCGTGACCCCAGAATCGAAATCGAATCGCGAGATACCGAAAGATTCACACCCCCATTCACCTGTAATATTAAATGCACATACAAGCTGACACGGGTCAAAGGTCAAGTTTGAGCTCAGGATTAATGTGTACATTAAATAACTTCATAAAAAGACATAACAACTGCCACATTTCCAATGATCTGCCTAAAGGGAATTTGGATGGGCAACAGTAAAACTCTTTTTTTTCAGTTCGACACTGTGGCAAGATAAGGTCTTTTGCCTTCGTAGGGCAGTACAGAGTGCAATCGTAACATTACGATTGCACTCTGTACTCTGTAACAGCTTGTGGTGCCCACAAAGTGTATCCACATTTAACCAACTGGAGTTCAGTACTTCACAGCACTGTGTAAGTAAGTAGCATTGTGGAAAAGAGCCCATCAGCCAATAAAAGCCAAACAAAGCAGAATCAAGTTTTCCTTTAGGCCAGAGAATAAAATTCTGACTGGTAATTCCTAAATCCATTGGATCACACAGCACCGTGACGTGGTACTCCATATAAAATGTGATTGGGAAGGACAGCCTCTGAGTCTGAAGCATCACACAGAGAGAGACGATCCCCTGAGGCTAGCCGTGAGCACCCACTGGCCAGCTACACTAACCTAGGTCATTATTATACCCAGGTAATCTCCGTCCACTGTGCTACTATCCTAGTAGCACCACCATCCAGTGATACACTAATCTCGGATCCAAAAGTCCTACTATGTTTAGCAGAACTTCTGGGGGGAGACGGCACAGAGCCTGGGCCGGAAACCAGAAACTGAAGGGGCGGAGTTATGCCTTGTTTCCTGTTTCGTTACGGAGATATTCTACCTACTTTAGATTAGTAATCTAAAGTCTGATTTGTGAGACTAGTGATAGACTAACCAGGTTATTAGCATCCACACGCTATGCTAACCCAGGTCATCACCATCCAGTGTTGCACTAACCAGGTTATTAGCATCCACACGCTATGCTAACCCAGGTCATCACCATCCAGTGTTGCACTAACCAGGTCATCACCATTCACTGTGCTACACTAACCCATGTCACCATCATCCATGTTACACTAACCCAGGCTATTAGCCTCCACCATCCTACACTAAACCACACCATTACCATTCACCGTACTACACCACCCCAGTCATCAACGTTCGGTGTTACACGAACCAAGATATGGCACAACCCACCATGCTCAAGACTAGCTACCATTTTCGAATAAGTTTGAGCAAAAGGAGAAAAAAGGCACAAAAGAAAGAAAATGGCAAGAAATAAACCCAGGGCTTTGATGCAAATGCAAAATGACATTCTGGCTATGCACACTGAATGGGATAGGAAGAGAGATGGTTTGAGGGGGAGAGAGAAAGAGAAAGGAGGGAGAACAACTAAAGGTGAAGGTTGCTGTGTTTGGTGTCAGGTTGACGGTGTGGGGCTGGAGGGGGAATGACTGCTTCTGATGGAAACCATATGCATCCTACTGAATGGGTGCCAGCACCTTCCCCCGTGATATTGGCCCACAGCTGAATCTGGTTCACATACATTCCTTTACTTTATTGCACTCATAACAAACCATGGTATCATTAGCATATTGTCTTACATCAGATTAACTTTAGCACATGAATATTTGATTTCCAAAAGAGTTGCTTGGGTCAAAGCCATCTATATCTAGAGCCTAGCCCTGTGTTGAATGATTTATCACGACGCAGATAAAATAAACATGGTTGCTGGTTCAAACCCGTGGCTACTTCCCAAGGTACCCTTGAGAAACACCAACCAGCCCCAAGCTGGTCCCAATGGGCTGGTTGACGTCTGGCTTAGCCGATGCCGCTGTTTGTGTGTGACCCTGTGTGTGGATGTAAATAGGTGAATGCGAGGCATAAAAAGTATAGCTCAGAGTCCCAAAGAAGCTATATAAATGTTATTGTGTGGCTTAGTGGAAAAGTATATACCACAACACAAACACACGACAGACAAAACATACAGGTTGCATAGCATCGTCTTTGCCTTGGTCCTCCACCCGATTCCCCTGTGTGACAAAAATCAAGCACTTCTGACAACAAGCACCACGAAAGAGGAATACGCTGGTAGCAGCACGGTCTCTCTCCCAGTCCTTTGTCAGCCCACGTCTTCACTTGGAAGGCAGCTTCTGTGGGACCGAGAGTAGGCTTAATAAAACTGTCTGAGTGACCTGAGTGGACTGAAAGAGTTCAGATGAATACTACTTTTCCTTGACGATTCAAATCCAGGGTCCTAAGCGTTAGTCACTAATACATAGCGTGTTCAAACAGAAATATTGAACTTGCATTTACAGTGAAGCCGAAAGCCGGAAAAGTGTATTTGTATCACTTCCTCCTTTTTTATACTCCCTTACAGTTCTCTGTTGAGTTTGTTTTGACTCATTCATTCTGTTTACAATGACAATGAGGGTTGAAGAGGGGTACAAGAGAAGTTGTCAAGACACATTTACTAGTGTAGAGTTTTACAAGTCCAGTTGGGGTTGTATAAGTTACACCTTTTTAAGTGGCTCATTCGTCAGCCAAAACCAGGTAAAGCATTAACCAAAATGCAACCATGTTTGGAGACGATTCCCCTTCCACAAACCGTTACAGTGAGAAGCGGGGGGGCCTCAGCGATGGGTTAGCTTCGCCTGTGTGATCCTGCAGATACAAAAGCAACAAGGAGGCATCTTCTACTTGGGTATAATTGGGTGAAGCAGAGCAGCACCTCACAGCGGCGTGCTTGACTTTCATGACGGGATTCATTTTTTCCCCCTTCTCTGAAGTCTGGCTTCCCAGGGCGCTCGTCTCAGAGACACACCAGGCCTTTCATGGCAAAGACACAGGTGACAAACCCACAAGATCATAGGAAGTACAGGGAAGTGTGAGTGAACCCAGTAGGGGATAGTGAGCAGCACATGTAGAGTGGGGGCGGAGGGGACATATTTTATATGTGTAATGGATGAGAGAAGCCCAGAAGAAAAGAATTTGCCCATGCATGACCACAGTGTCATCAAGACATGGTTCAGACCTCGGGGCCAAGAGAGTCATTTTACTGCTGGGAATTGGACATTTCTTCTTCTTTAACGGCCAGTATGCCACACAGCAAAACGTCTTTTGAAATTCGGTGCAGACATATTCAGTGGGTGACAGTCCGAGCAGCTGAAGTGTCGAGTGGATGAGAATGTGACAAGCCAGTTTCATTCAGCCTTAGGGTGCACCTATGTGTTTCCAACAAAGTGCGCTAGTTTATTTCCCTATGTTGATCCCTCAGAAGAAAACCAAACTAGTTTGAGGTGAAATCCAACCTCTCATCCACTCCTCTATTTGCATCACACCGACAGCAGGGTTTCCCACAGCTGTTTATAGGCGAGGCACAGCGCCTCCGCTAAATGAACGAACGCTTCTACAAACAAATTTACTTTGACAATATGACGACGACAATGTGCGCGTCTGTTGATCCGTCAGGTATTAGTGAGTGAAATGTAAGAATATCTGTTTCCAGTTGACTGACAATTTAGCTTTTAGACCCCTCCCGCCTAAATTCTGACCAATCAGGGCTCTGATTGGTTTGGGGAATCCATCAGGGTTCGGGGTCAATCACATAGCTAAGCTCCACCACAGGTGCGTGAATGAAACACTTCTCAATGGCAGAGAAACTTAGGGTGGGAGGGAGCGTTTTTTGTTCTCTTCTGTTCTCTTTCCAACTCTCAAATGTTGCCTACAGCAGCTTCTATAGCCTGTTATATTTGGTTATTATAATGCATACAAAAACCACGATTGACTGAGAGAATTCGAGTGGACTCCGAACGATGATTGGACGATTCAGATTCCAGGGTACATCCCTATGCTATTGCTTGCCTCTTTCTCAGAAGCACTTCCCCCTCCACTAAACCTTTTTTTGTGGGACAGTGACTGTTTTTGCACCACATGCACAACAGGAAAACAAAAGGGCTATAATATGTAATCTGTTGAAAGCTAGAACAAAGCATAAATGGAAGGTTTAATTTCCGCCTCAAATAAATGTTTTAGAGTGAATACAACGTAATGCATTATCAGGTGGTAGCCTTATAGCACTATAGGGCCATAGCACAACATTCTGATGAGTACCTGGTTCAAGATTTGATGCCACTAAAGTGAAGTAGAGCAAAGATAGAGAGGTTTTAGTAGAGGTAGGTTTAGGCAGTCTCCAAATAAACACTAAACCAAATACAAACCAATGCAAAAACGACAATACAAACGTGAAGAGACAAAAACAGGTGAATATCTTGAGAATCCATTGGTCGATTTTGACATTTGACCCCTCTATTGAAAGGTCAGGGCGAATAGAATTGAATGACACCAAGCCAAACCATCGCAATTGCACCATACAGCCACCAGAAGGTGAAAAAGACTGTTTGGATTGAAGACAATTGACCTATTTCCTGTGAAACCCTCTCTTAGCTACTATACATTTTTTTGTAAACACCGTGTGAGGTTTCAAAATGGTGCCCAGACACTGGATTATACGTTTATGGTGGTTTTATGCGATGAAACACAACTTTGATGACAAAAACAACAAAGCTAAAACATAATTTGTGGTTTTAACTAGAAAAAGTGAAGTTTGTTCTTAATGGAGTGGAGTCTCAGCTTTCATATGATATATCGTTTGTGTAGATAACATGACGTGAAAAAGATCGCTATTGCTGTGCATGTGCACATCATCAATCGTCCCGGATACAGGTCCTCTTGGGATGAAGAGGTTCATACATAGGAAGAAGAGGGAGTTTGATTTGTTTGTTATGGTTTGTAAACTCTCAAACCCAGCTGCGGTGAGGGATCTCTGTTTTCATTTACCCTGAAGTTGACATGTGAGAAGGCTTTGAATAAGTCCCCAGACAAAAACTATTTCTCTGGCAGGAAACTTTAAAGGGGCGTGTGGCTTCAACCCTACCACATCACACACGTTGGAAATAAAAGTATGAGGTAGGTCTTTTGTGGCACTTTACCAAGTTGGTGATTGGGTGTAAGAATGAAGGAAGAAAGGGGGGAGTATATAAAATTTGATGGTACTTACTGGGGTTGGGGGGAAATAAAGTGCAGGTCTTGCAGTGGATGATCTCCTTGATGATGGGCATATCCATGGGTGGGGGCATCATGCCCAAGCCTGGCATCATCGGGTTCATGGGGGCGATGCCCGTCATCATGCCAAGGTTTGGGTCAAAATCTGGAGTGGCAGATCAGCAACACATTGAATGTTAAAAACAAAGCAGCTCACTTTTGGGAGCATAGCAACACAAAAAAAATAAAAAAATGTGATTCTACTTGCTAACCTTTACCCAAGCATGAGTAGAGCCTACGCTGAATCTTTCACATCGCATTTTACATTGTTTCCCTTCCCCAGAGCGATTTGTCTGTCATCTGCAGTGACACAAAGGAATCCTATAAATAAATACACAGTCCCTTCATGAATAAATCATCTGACAAAAAACATGCAGAATTTAACACAAGTTTTGAATCAATTCTCTCTTTTGGTCACTGTTTGAATGATGACCTGTAACCTTATGGATTTGGTGCCAGCGCAAAAAAAATAAAAATGTCGATAGAAGAAACACTGGAATACCTATAATCTAATAATGTACACATTTGATTAATTTGTCATTTATACAGACACATAAAGGATACATTCATGTGTGTAAGCAGGAGTACACATATTTGCACACAGTGAATTTAAATGAAGAACTTTCACAATGGAAATAACACTGGCATCCTGCATGCACTGTCTACATTGTACTTACATTTAAACTAATGTATTATAATGAGTTTTTGAGATCAGTACACAATTATTACAGCCACAATTACATATCGTAACCACTGGATTCAATTGAATTCAATGATTGGAAGTCAGTGGCTATAAAGTTATTTTTAAACCAAAAATCTGGAACAAACGCATGGCTGGCCACGTGCCCACCCATGTTGTTCTTATGGTTTGGACCAAAAAAAAATAATGGCCAACTTGACTGGAAAAACAGCTTTTATTAAGTCTTTTAAGACCCAACTACTACGTAATCCATCCATTTTTAAAGAGGTATTACAAAAAAGTGGGACTGCAATTTGCATGCATTAGTCACAGATTATAGGGTTTAAGGTTTAAAAAAGCACACTCTCTGACAGTTCTAGACCCTACTTCCCCAAAGCTACTGCGAGAAAGTAAATTGCCTTGAGCGAATGCCAGTATTTTTGGCATCGGGTAAATGGGAACAAACGTGACAATGCCAAAACATGACGGCATCACAGGAGATACAGGAGCCAGAGGAGAAAAAAAAATAAAAAATACTCCACAATGGCATGCTTGGCGCTGGTTTTAATTAAGGCAATAGGAAATTACACAAGAACCAATGTAGCCTGCTCCGTCTCACACTAACGACCTCGCCATCGGTCTGCCGCAAGGTGCCAGAGTGAGAGGGAGCAGATGATAAGGAAGGCCGTGGTTGCCAGGGCGATTGATGACTTCTCATGCCCAGTGAGGTGAATGAGAGGAAGACAGATAGCGGGAGAGGAGATGAGTACAGGTAGTGGAGGAGATAGACGGGGGGGAGTTTAGTGAACTATTCCTCATCCCCATCTCACACACAAATGGATGGAAGGAAACTGAGAAAACAACTATAAACACAGGTATATAATATAAAACTCCCAAATCTAACACACAACAGCATTTGTAAAAATCTATTTGTTTGAATGCTCCTTCTGGAAATTTGGTTTTCCATCCTAAGCTCCAATGTCCCCGCAGTTGAACATGAGGACATGTTTTTATACGTCCATGTGTTCTTATATTGCACTGGAAGAAAAACTAGGTTACACGTGGAATGCAACAAAAAAAAATAAAGTTACATCAGGCCATGGCTTGTGAAATTTCAATGCACTGGTGCACTTCATGTTGCCTCTGGTACGCTGCATGTGGCGTGTGTGCGTGCGTGTGTGTTTTCCTATGGTACTCTGTACGTATCCTTCTCTATTAAGCCAAGGGCTTGAAGAAGGCTATCCAAAGTGGTGCGTAATACCAGTGCCTATTAACTTCCGCCGGTGGATTTGCTGCTGTACCAGAGTTCTCTAGAAGAGAACCAAAAAAACAACAGCCACTGTCCTGAAGCCATATCTGGTCAGTGAAGCACCCTCTTCTCCCTACCCTGCACGCTCCAGTCCTGCAGCATTTAGTCTGTAGCTTGAATTGTATTTGGTCGCTCTCTGTGAATATAAAAACAGATGTGTTGTGCGTGTGTGCGTGCGTGCGTGCGTGCGTGTGTGTTGGCTCGCGCTATTGGAAAACCCTAATTGTAATGGCTGAATTATCCGCTGTATCGGGCCTATGTATACATGAGACTGAGCCACCTACACAATGTCTTCTCACAGTTGGAGATGTGGGTGCGTTTCCTACGAAGCGTGTAATTCTTACTTTACGTAGCCAGTGGATTTGAGTTAATAATATAATAGGATTACATTACATGTCATTAATGAGACTTTCCGACGGGATAGGTTAGATTAGACAGTGAAAAGTGCCTGGCAGCTCCGCCGGTGACGTCCCCCACACTCTCCACGAGTGACTGTGAACATCTGTAGAGGCCTCGTGGGCATGTGTCCTCCCACGCAAGGCCAAGCGTTTCTATTGGACGCTCTTTGTTGTGTTGGATCCTTGTATTTATTTAAAAGGGACCACGTAGGGTTAAAACATAAATGTCACCAGTTGATGGCAATGTCAAAACAAAGAAAGCATAACGACAAACAGTACAGGGTGAAGACATAATACAGAGCTATATACAAAGAAAACACAAGACACGCAGTACCTAGCTACACACGAATAGCAGATCACAAAATGTATGCTTGTCAGCTAAAAGCACGTCATAAAAACCATAAGAAACAAATAAAGGTCAGCGAGGACACAGCTGAGCAGCTTTTAACAGACTTGGCAGTACCCTGAAATACACCGCGATGCGTCCGTAATGACATGCACCAGTACATGCGACTCAACG
>OMNO01037001.1:0-17389 GCA_900303215.1 Trachyrincus scabrus | reverse complement strand
TATCCTGACGGACCTTATGGGTCCAATTGGCAAAAATGTTCAGCATGTCAAATAAGGCCTATATAGCAAGTTTCAGAAATTTTCAGCCATCGGGGGGGCGGGGCCAAGCGTTTAACTTTGACCGCTAATTAGAGCGCCCCCTATAGGCGAATTGGTCCCAGACTTTTTGGAGCCCTATTTTTCCATGAGACATATATGTGTGAGAAAATGCAAAACTTTTTACCAACAGGGGGCTGAGCTATTAGATATCCTTTAAAAATAATAATAATAATTCATACAATAACAATAGGTATCCACAGATACACTCTGTGAATACCTAATAAAAAAGAATAATGTATGAAAACTAATTTCCATCGTCTTCCAGACCAGGCCGCCCGGACCCGTACCTTCCAGACGTCCAGGTGTGTGGGGCAGGGCCTGCAGGTGTAGCTGTGCTCCTTGTTCAGCAGCTCTCCCAGGTTGATGTGGAAGGCTGCCTTGATGTGGCGGATGGCCACGCGGTCGTGGGGCCACTTCCCGCTGCCCTCCATGTGACACACGACTACAGGGGGGGGATTAGAGTCAATTAGAGTCACCATGGTAACCGCAGTCGTCATAGACTCACCGCAGCAACTTTATGCTTTGGTGCAGACTAGTCAGGCAGTTCAAGCGACAAAACCAAAAATAAAAATTTTAATTGTATTGCTTCTTAAAGAGACGTGCATATGCAAGATGTTTAGTAAGAAGTGTCTTCAAACGTCAAACCTAGTATGACATTGGATGACTTTTTTTATTTTAAACGTACCTGTGACAGGGGTGACGTAGGCAGGGCATGGTTTACCCTCCTTGGGCAAAAGTGACCGAGAACTCTTTTCTTTATCGAAGAATGAGTAGTCCATCTTCAGGGGTTCAGGGGGAAAGACCTGGAAATGACATAGTTCACGTCACCATCAAGTGCATACACCATAACACTCTCATAATATACACATATATCCATACACACAGCCAAAATACCATCTGCTAGGTAAGACGTTATAGTACACTGTAAAAAGTTTCAATTTCATGTATTTTTTTAAAATAATACTATTAGAAAAATGACTCAGATCTCAAGGTTCTGAAACATAATCAGTAGTGAAACAATCAAAGCCATAGCGGGTGTATCTTACCTCTGTGTATCTCAGTGCAGGGTGGGCTCCCTGGACTGAAGTGATTGACAGCGGTAGACCTTCTAGCCTCCACAACTTCCTACTCAGGTCGTCGTAAGACTGAACCAACTTTAAACTCGCTTCTTCCCCGGTACTAGGCACCTTCAATAAAAAAGAAAGACATCAAAAATTAAATCAAATCTGAGGTACAGCTTGATTTTAATCAGTTAACAAAAAGACATTTATTTAGCACGCAAGCATAAGACAGACACCCTCTTCTGGTCAACCACAGCGAATACAAAAACAGAATACGTACATCGTGGCTCACGTTGATGACATCATCCATCATGGCCCCAACGTATCTCACACAGGATTCTGGAATGTCTGCATGACTGTTTAGAAAATACATTCATTCTGTAAAAGGCTTATATTCACAGCAGTGGTTTAAATTGATCATCATTTCTGGGTGGTTTTCTGGTTACTAACCAGGCATATTTTCAAAAGACATCCATTTCAAGACCATGTTTCACATGCCTGAAAACGTGTAGCATGGGCCTCAGTGGCAGAAATGTATTCTTGTATTCTTAACATAATCAATGTCAAATAAATAGTGATGTTGTACCCCTAGTTCTAGACATTACGTCCAGTGACTCCTAACCCCTGAGATACAAATAGTCCATCTATCTGGGAAGGGCGTATATGAAACCCATTATAAATGATAGTTACAGCTGTAGCAGGTGAGTGACGATCTGCTTGGGAACCAGCCGCTTCTCACAGGTGCTCTCCCCCGTCCAGAGCACGGCCTCCGTGATGGCTCCGTCCTGGAAGCGACGCAGCTCAGAGCGAGGGCCCCACAGCTGGCGAAACTCCGCTGCCTGGGAGATGATAGTAAACGATACGTTAATGACGATAACAATAATAATGGCCAACAGGTGCATGAAAAAGTGGCAGAGTGGAAATTTTGCTAGACACTTCTATACTAAGACACACACGCGCGCGCACACGCACACACACACACACACACACACACACACGCCCCTACCTTGGGACTGTCTGCAGGCGGGCCTCTCTCCAGGACTGAGGCTGCATACTCTGGTCTTAAGATCAGGCCGAAGGAGAGCGGAGGCTGGGCTTTGTGCTTCGGGGGTTCAGCCTCCACCGGCCACTACGACCAGGCACAAAACAAAGTCAGTCATGAAAAGTCAATACATTTACATTGTCATTCGGTGACACGTTCAGAGACCTCGGTAGTATTTGAACCACGTATGTAGTATATCGAAACGTGTCCTGATATTACAAGACCCGTATTTTGTGAATGAGAACAACGGAAGGAAAGGAGTGAGTTACGCGTGCATTATCACTGACCATCTGACCACTACGACAACAACAGTACTGCTCACCTCAGGGTCCGGTGAGAGGGAGTGGGTCAGCAGGAGTATTCTCTGGCCTAGTCCCTGCTGGAGGAGGGACAGGACGTAGGGCAGCACCGTGTGGACGTAGTTCCCACTGTGGTCCATCAGCTCGCTGAGCAGGTTCAGCTTCTTACAGCTGGCTTGAAGCTTGACCAGCTCCAGCAGTCTAAACGGGATGCAAACACGAGGGGTGGCCGGAGAAATGTGTGTGCGTATTAATATTCAGGTTTACACAGGACAAAAACAGGACAGTTCTGTGTGTACCTCACAAGTTTAATAAAACAGAATTTGCTTATTTTCACTCTACCAGTGCATATTAATTGTATTATTTCTCAGAAGAAAGAGTTACTGTAGGCAATAACCTGGTGATAACCTATTTAATAACATATTTATGAAATAATATTTTAGTTAAACCTCTGATGAGATCTGAATACTTAATAATCAAAAAAGGCCTACTGGAAGATGTGGTCGCTGGTCCTCGCCAGGGGCTTGGGGGTCATGAGGAGGGCATGGAAACCGTTCACCGTGGCGTCGTCCCAGAACTGCATGGACAGAGACGCTTCATGCTGCACCTGAGCATACACATGGAGCGGAGGTTGGATCAGTCGCGTGGGGAATGCATCCCGCATAAACTCACGTCTTGGCGACCGAAGAGAAAGAAGTGCCCACCTGTTTGTAGGTGCACGCCGTCATGTCAGCACACATGTTCAGGTGTCCAGAGGGGTCGACAAACACAACCTGGAAGGCCTTCTGGAACTCAGGCAGAGACGGCTGCAGGGGGGAAAGGAGATACATATTAAGATGTAAGATAAACGTATAGTGCTACTGCATGAGGCATTCACTACGATGCAAAGAAACAATCTATGCCTGGAAAGGAGACCACTACCCAATAGATATTTTAGATATTGTATATTACGTATTTTTGCATTTTAGTGTTCATGTATGTGTTCCTACATAGCCAGATAACATGCATATACACATATATAGTATACTATAGATATTAATACACATATTTTCTTGTTCACTACAATTATTCGATTTCACAATATGGTTTTAGACTTTGTAGCTCAGCCTCTTGTGCATTACTCACTGCTGTTGAGTCTGGATTCTTCGCTAGGGTGATTCCATTCTCCGTCAGGTCTGTGGTAGCTGAGCAGGAACAAAAAGGCATGGATCAAGAACCAGCAGACTAGTGACAAGTCAAATTGAATCCATATCTCGAGCTGTGGCTTCAAAGATCACATTGTCTCACCCAGAAAGTGCAGGCTGTTTCGTAGCAGCTGATAGGCCGTCATGGTGTTACTGACCCGGTGTGTACTCAGAAGGTACGCCAAAGTCATGGAAGCCAGGAAGCCATTGAAACATCCCGCGCCCTGTGGGAAACAAATCATGTAGGGGCAATGCAACAATAAGACAACCAAATGACATGTTTCATACAAACCAACTAAATAGATTTACTCTAAAACGCCTTATTGTAGAGCTACAATGTGGAAAGGCCACCCTGGACTAGGAAAGAGATACATCCGCTTCCGCTTCTGTAAAACGAGAAATATACGTGATAGATTGAAATCCCATTCAAATACTGAAAAACATTTATTTCTCATCTTCACCTGATCGAGTTCCCTCTGCCGGAGCCAGACTTTGATCAAGGCCACTCCGTCGGCAAAGGCTGGACACTGAGAGCTGACGGCGGAGAGGAACTGGAGGTGAGCTCTGGGCAGCATGTCCCCCAGAACTGAGCAGTTGTAATGAGGCGTAGGAGGTTCTGGGCTCTCTACATATAGAGACAAGGCCTTGTTATTACACAAGTTAAATGTTAACTTCCGAGTTTAATGATGGACGACAACCCCGGCAATGTATAGCCTCAGAACGTTGGATCAATGAGTAATTGTGTATAATAAATACAACAGAAAATCATATGGTGAACCTAGCTAAACCTAGCTAAATAGCAAAGCCGCTACCTGGATCAGAGGACTCCAGGCCGGTGTACCACTTTGTCCGAACGTTGTTTCTCTGCGGGTGGAAGCGGCTGGGCTTGAAGTATCCGGGCGGGAGACACGCATGGAGACGCACGGTGAAGTTGCTAGACTCTTTACCTAAAAGATGCGAGGTGCAAGCAACCAACACAAACACTTCAAATACACCCATTACAGAGCAGAGCACTGAACGCCATTTCAGGAACTCCATAGGACACAATAGGAAACATCACAAGTTTCATCAATACTATTGTACAATACAGTGAGAAAACTCAGGAAATACTTGAAGGTGTCTTTAATCGCAGTACTTATTCCAGTACAAATTCACAGTGGCAACAATTACTGTAAGCCATTTACAACATTCAAAAAATAGTGTTTTAGGTGAACCTCTGATGATATAATTGTCATTGGTCAAATAAATTGCTTTACAAATGGTAAATTAACTATTGTACAATAGAGTTATAAAACTCAGGGAATACCTGAAGGTGTCAGCAGCAGAAGGGGTCTCAGGCGGTTCCCGTGGAGACAAGAGTAGCGCATGCTTCCGACTTCAGGTGAAGAGGAGAGATGCTGAGCCAGGCCTGCCAGGTAAAGGGCCCTTTTCCTCGGATACCTCTGGTTCATATCGTCCTTGATTTGGAGGACTTCCTGGTGGAGGGAAAAGGAGCATATGCAGCTCATCAGCGTATCGTTATCACTGTAATGTATCGATCAACCTGTGAATACCAAAACTCATGTCTGCCATGGCTTGCACGTGTGTTAAAAGTATGAATGTCTTACGGCAGGGACAGTGACTGCCAGGTCCACGGTGATGCGTGGTTTGATGCAGGTGCCCAGAGGGTAGCTGCCTATGAGATCCACAGACGCCGGCGGTGCCATGTGGAACTTGCCGGAACATTCTGCAGGCATCAGGACGAACGGGACCTTCACTGAACCGGACAGCCAGGACAGGTCGCCGAGCTGGACACACATTCACACACGTGAGGGAATGTTATCACAGAGCGTTTATGATTAGAAACAAAACCTCAAATGCAAAAGCATTTGCCCAATCACAGAGAGGATGAGGACATTGCATACCTCAACTTTTGGGGAGGATGGCACACTCTGCAGAGCTTTGGTGACCGTCTGGACGAAGGAGTCGATTTGCTTTTTCCTACGTTCACTCAGGGTAACTTCTTTCAGCAACTCTTCCATCTGCGTTTAGTGAATGGTGATGTTGACTTGTCAGTGCACGTTCATCTTTCAGTGTAACGCTTGTGGGCACACTGTTAGTTCGTAAGAGCATTTGTTACTCTCAGTAGCTTATTTCTTTCAAATAGCTCAATAGAACGCAATAACGCAATGCAACAGTGTAATACATCGTAGGTGGTTGTGGACAGGTTACCTGCATTTTGAGCAGACTGCAGTGGAAAAGGCTTTCGGCCTCTTTCAGCTGGTTGAGCTCTTCCACTGTGGGGGGTTTGTACAGATCTTTCCGGGAGAGCTTCACGGGACGGAGGACGGCGTCCTGCTCGCCCTGATCCTCCGATTTGGTACGTTTGGCATTCACAGAAGCCCCATTGCCTTCATCCTTGGCATGGGATGAGTCTGACGGAATCATCTGTGTAATAATAACAACAACATTACACGTGTTAAAGTCAACCTGGGGTGCTTCACCACAAGCCCGGTTTGGTGTTTGTGAATTAAAATATCCACTAAATCTACATTTTTGTTTATTCTACATGTTTATCCTTACCTTGTCTCTTTTTTTTTGCGATGGTATCACTTTTCTTTGATAATCTGTTTAAATTATGAAAAAGTATTGGTATTCTCGGGTTGTGGTCAATGCTGCCTTCCGAACATTGCGTTTCACATGTGCAAAGGGTCATACAAACTTGCGTGCTAAACATTTTCCGATTGGTGTAGACGCCGAGGAGGTGAATAATGATTGGCTATTTGTTCTACAGACTTCCGGGATACTTAAACAAGCTAGGTTGCATGAGCATTGCTCTATGACGTTGCCCACGACGTTACTTTTCTATTAATCAAATTAATTATCCTGTGTTTAAGGAAGACAGTTGCAATTGCAAAAGCGATTATATATTTAAAAACTAAAAACATAGTGAACGCATGTATTTTTCCATTGCTCCTCAAAAAGAAAAAGAAAATGGTTTTAAATTGGCTATCTAAACAGTTTGAAGTTGAATGTGGACTGTAATAATGGTCATCATTGATATTGATTTGAAGCTATACATTGCTTACCCTTTGTCGATTGTAGTAGTAGATTTACTGATTCAATCAAATCATTCTACATACATTTAGTATAAATACAGTTTTTACAGTTATTTCTCCCATACATTTTCACCAACATTAGCATTGCGTTGGTTTGGGCTTATTTAGAAGGGTACATTTGTCGTCAATGCTAATGGTTATTAGTTGACCATCAAAATGATAAATAATTGTATAAAAACCCAACATTTTGAACTGTACATATTTCATATGCAGGCGTATTATTATTTTGCCTTATGTATACTTCAACAGTCCAAAAAGATTCACATTCAAAGTGATTGATCACTTTTCACATAGACAAACAATCTTATGTTGTACAAACAATGCTAACAACAGTAATTCACATCACATTCTTCTTAGTCCACTTGTTTTATTTAGTCACAGATCACAGTCTGGTGTTTCTTAAGGGGCATTGCCTGAACTGTTGTCTGTACTACGCTGCTCAGTAGTAAGCATTGGCAAGGCTGGATACCTCCGTATGGGCCTAAGCTCAGCAATGTTTTCAGATTGGACAGGAATACTAGTTGTTGTCCGGAGACCCTGTGACTCACTTAGGGAAACACCAGGTACTAAATCCATGGTGTCCAGCCTCAAGCTCCCACAAAACGTCGTTATACCCTTCTCCTTGTGCGCAGAGGAAATATAATTTCTGGGCTCAAGCCAGAAACTGGACCCGGGCTGGGTATTTCGTCTTTGTTGAAGCTTCGCCTTCTGATCCGTGCAGTTGGATAATGGCTTGATGGTGGTTGACACCATGCGCTCTTTGTTGTACATGTGTCCTCCTGAGACAGGGAGTCCACGTATAGTCTGTCTTTTAGGAAGGAGTTGTGTGTCCAGGATCTCATACTGGGGTGAGACGAGGTGCGGCAGGCGAAGGGCAGGATGTCGTTTTGACATGACTGTGGTATGTAACAAATCAAACCTATCAGTTGACTTAGAGTGAACCATCCTCTTCTCGCCTTCGTCCTGCTCCCCTTTCATAACCGGCCGGGAAAGGGACTGTCTTGGCCACTGGATTGATTCTTTTGCCGCAGTATTGTGATTTAGCTGAACCTTCATTTTTTTCTTTCTATTGCTTTTGGCTGGTGGCGTAGGAGTGACTACTCGTTGAGTACTGTTATCTGGAGGCCCACTCATCTCTCTGTCCTTTTCATGTTGTTCTGTAGAGCTGATCAGCTGGGCCACTGCGCAGGGGGCCTGGGTGGATTTTGGCTCTGTACTCTCCAGCCTTGCCACCTGTTAAAAACAAAGACAAGATGAGCAACAGTAGTCGATGAGGTGTCACATCCCCCCCACACACACACACACTCACTATGTAAAGCGCTGTGGGTGTCTTGAAAAGCACTAAATGCAATGAATAATAATAATAATTATTATTATTATTATTATTATTAATAATATTTTCTATCATTTTTATTATTATTATATCATTATCATTATTATTATCATTAATAAGATGTACTTTATTCATTGCAGATGGGAAATTTGGGTGTCACAGAAGAAAGTACCGGACAGTAATAAGTCAATGTGTTTGTGTGTATTTGTCATGCAATACATTTCATATCAAACGGAAGCAGCACCTCATGAGGAGCTGTGTGAGGAGGAGAAGGAGGACTGTTGATGTATACAACAGGCACACATCCCTGAGCCCAGGAGTCTATAGGTGATGGCACAGGCTCCGAGTCTTCTGTAGCGGAGGAGGCCTCCTCTGGTCCGTCTCCTTCGTCACGGTAGAGGAACTCCAGTTCCAGAGCTTGGACTAGGAAGTCTTTGGCCCAGGATACGGAGAAAGCCACCAGCTGAACAAGTGAAATATAGGTAACATTTTGCAAAAGTCGCTTGGTGGTAAAGTTGTCATATTGGGAAGGATACATTTGTATAATTCACATGATCAATGTGAAGACGGCACTAAAATGCACGTGTCACCTGTGTGTGAATGTATGTCTTGAGACACCGCTCCATGACATTGCCCATGAGTTCCTCCATTATTTCCCCAGCTATGTCGTCTGTGTCCTCCAACCTCAGCATGTCCTCCCACTGAGTTCGGGTGAGGCGGCCGGGGACCACCTCCACCTCCACAGGGGGATCCTGGTTTTGAGGAGAAGCCACTTGGACAGAGGCCCTTTGCCCCCGGGTGTCTGCACGAGACTTTGTTGCGGAGCGCGACATCTTAATTCAGAGAGATTTGACGTTAACGCCTGAATGGGAAAAAAAATTCATCACTCTCCTTATGCTTCTGTAACGTACAATGTTTTCCTCTTTTCGAGAGTTAGACTGCCATTTGAGGGCAAAAGGTCCTCAAGTCGACCACAAGGAAGAGAGATAGCCCAAAGTTGCTTTTGACTTTTCATTTTTTGTTGTTGTTTATAAATAATACACCATAGACTGTAACACAGTAATAGGCCTATCTGACACACCGCTTAAAACGAACCACACGGAGAGGCTTGAAGAATTAGCCTACACGTGCCAGTAGCATATAGTTGCCTAAACGTGACGTTCTCATTTTTTAAAGGTGAATATAATGGCAAACGTTATAAAAAAAAAATATATATATACCTACCTTCTGAATGGTTAGCGCTTTTAAAATGTTTTATTTAGTTATTGTGCTCTTTCCTCCACGGTGTCTGCCTTTTGTTAGGGGAGTTGCTAGGCAACCGAACACGCCAACGTCGACGTGACACGTGGTTTGGTGACGCGTCACGCAGAGCTGTGTCTCTATGGCTGCGAAGGACGCGAAGGTAATACCCTGCCTTTCCTTTCCTTGAACCAGAAAGGTTTATCTACCGTTAGCTGGCATGGTTTATAATACACCCGATAATGATCTATTCGGTTTGACCATTCTACAGTGAACTTCTGCTTCAGACATCTTGGTAAGATCCGATCATCTTAAGAGCTTGCGTTACCTTATCCATCATGTAGTTATCCTCACATTAGTTTAACTAGCTTACCGCAGGCACCACCAAATACTGGTTGTCCGATTAACTACGTCATGCATTGGTGTTTTTATTTATTAAAATGTTACTTATACAGTCACCCATAATCTGCCCAATTGTGCCTGTCTCTGCCTCTGTGTCTTACAGATCACTGTTCTTCATCAAACTACCAACAGGTCGCCCATCTCCCTTCGCCTTAATAACCTCTCCTGCTCTCCAAGATGTACCACAAAGAGAAGAGCATACAGATCAAGAACAGTGCGTCGGCACTCTACAACAACCTCAGTGTGCTGCGCATCGCCCCGCGAAGCCTCACCTACTTCACGGTGGTCCATGCCAACACGGTCAGCATAGTCAGTGCGTCCTGGGACGGCCTGAACTACTCCCACCGCCAGCTGCAGTCCAAGGAGCCCAATGTCGCCACCAGCACCACCTCGCTCATCATGCAGGTCAGCCCGACACCCATTCATTCATTCATTCATTTGTATGTGCGTGTGTGTGTCACTGACCCAGGGTGTATGCTGTGGATATGGTGTATGTATATGTCTTTACTGTTTACTATTGACCAGAATCATCACCCATCAGTGATCTGTTTTTCAAACAGGCAGCCTGGTGTGTTCTTCCCTCTCGTGACCTGTTGGTGCTTACATCCCAGAAGGGCATTCAGGTTGTTATTGCTCTTGCTCTCTCCCTCTGTGTGTGTGTGTGTGTGTGTGTGTGTGTGTGTGTGTGTGTACACTGCACTGCACTTTAACACATGGCTTCATGTTCTTGTTTCAGATGTATGAGTCTGATGGCTCTATAATGGTGTACTGGCATGCACTGGATACCCCGGAAACCCCTACAGGTATCTGTATCTAACATTTGCCACACGCTTAAGTGAATATTGACATAAAACTTATTTTGATGTTTAATTACGCTAAATAGTACTATAGTAGTTTTTTTTACATTATTAGGGTGTCTTTTTCCAAATGTACTCTAGTAATATTAATCATAATCTTACTTATTTCTACCCCAGCTCAGGCAGTGTTTGCCAGAGGAATAGCAGCAGTGCGAGAGAATTACATATGTGTGGGTGAGTATATTTACAGTCGGTGTTAATTTCAGTAACTTTCCTTACCCCGAGATGCTGTGGATGATGTTGTAGCAAACAATTGCACGTTTTGGAGAATTTTCAAGTAGATTTCCAGAAATCAGATTACTGGGCGCAAGTGTAGAATGTTTTTTTTTTCTTCTACATTAACTCATTTTACTTTCTCGTTCTCTGATTCTGCTCTCCAGGTGTGTCATCTGGTGCTATCCTAGTGTTTGACATCCCCAGTAAGGGCGGTAACATCACCCTGTCTGAGGTGTTGGGGGAACACAAGGAGTCCATCACAGACATGGCATCAGAGTGCTCTGGCAACCAGGTAGGCTGCAGATCAAATACATATATATATGATATATATTATAGAATCTAAATATATACATATGTAGTCATCTTTGTTGAACGTTTCTAAGTTTTAAAACACAATCTAACAGTGGGTGTTTAACCTTATGGATTCCATTGTTCTACAAATCGGATTATACAGTTCTCCTATTCTGTTTCAATTATTTACTATGTAGTCATTTCGCAGACGTGAGCACCCTAACCACCACACTATACTCCACCATGATTCTGTTTCTGTCGATACAGGAGTGCATTGCTGACATGGTCAGTGCAGATGATGCTGGAACCATATGTGTGTGGAAGTCTGGGGAGGAATCCCAGCTGCTCAACAAGATCACTGGCTTTGAGTAAGTCGGTATCGCCACCATGGTCATGGTCATTCAGCCCCATTTATTATCACTATTGATCACATTTTGATTTTCATAGTTATTATTATTCATTATTTCTTCTGCATTGCCTCCTCATTCACACAGTATATGTTATATCAGTTGTTATTCAACCAGTGACATTTCACTCCTCATCCTCTGCCTTTTCTTCCCATGCTTATTTTCCGCTCCTCTGTCATCAACCTCCACCCCATCTTGTTTTGGTCCTCCTCAGTATGAGCTGTTCATCGGTGAAGTTGTGGAAGGGCACTGTGGTAGCAGGCTACGGCACTGGTCAGATCCGTCTCTACGAGGCTGTGACGGGCATCCTGCATGCCGAGGTCAACGCCCATGCTCGCTGGATCTACTCGCTTGATATTGCCCCCTTCTCTGGACTGGTAAGCGAACAGACCATAATATAATAATATATGCCATTTAGTGGACGCATTTATCCAAAGTGTCTTACAATACCATGAGGGCATACACTTTTAGCATGGGTGGCCTCGGCGGTCTAAGACACTAGATGAAGACGGCAGATTTGGACTCTTTTGACCGGCATCGCGAAACTCTTACCTGTAAATGTTATTCAGCACAAACAAACTTGTAGCTTGGCAACTTGTAGACAGTTGTGTGTGCATTTGTATGACACTGTTTGTGTGCTTCAGCTTTTGTCTGCAGCCGAAGATTCTTTCGTCAGAGTGTGGCACCTGACTCTGACTCCGGAGTCCAACAGCATGGAGGTAACACACTTTCCTCCTCAGCGTGGTTCTAATTGAGAACACACTCCGATGTATATGCAGTGTACAGTTTAATTTCATACGAAACATGTTCTGTTTCTAAAAAAACATGGCACGTTCTTAAAAATAACACCACATTTTTCTCACGTTCTAAGATTTCCCATATGTACAATGAGTGTGTGACGGACACTCAGATTTGCGGAGCCAAGTTCTGTGACGGGGACGGGTACGCCTTTGCGGTGACCGGCTACGACCTCAGCGAGATCATCCGCTACACGCAGACGTAGGGCATCACATCGCTGTGGTCACGGCGAGCACAGGCGCTCGTACGGTGAACAATGTGGACCAGTAAAAACCCGGAGGAATGTTTAATAGCTGCTCATGGTCAGGTAGGGACTAGTCTGCAGACTAGAAGCACAGGGTTGCAGAGAGTGTATAAATACATGTATGTTTCTTGGTTGGACCTTTCTTTGTTATGGTGAAATTGATGTTCCACACAACAAAAAAAATGATATTCCATTAATATCAACAGGGTACATCATACAGACAGTGTTATTTTATAAAGGTTATTTTAGTATAAATCCTCAAAAAAGGACATTTTGTTGACATGCTTTGTCCTATTCTAGAACAATGTATGAAGTGTATTCAGTGTGATTGTCTACACGGCTATAAATGGAGCTTGAAAAATAATTCATGAAGCGTCTCATTATTGAATTAGCCATGACGTAATATTGTGTTTAATTATTTCTAGTTAGAGTTGGTTGAGTATTAGTTTTGTTTTTACAAAGAATGTGCACTTTAAGTGCAATTCACATATTTGCCAATAGATGGGGCTCTTGGTGAAGAGAGGACTTTTCTGAGTGAAAACGTAACATAGTATGACGTGCAATCAAAGGCCTGCAACATTCTCATTTTGTAACCTGTATCACACTGAGGAATGTGTGTGGTTGGTGCCCGAGGCATTAGTCTCTGGGGCTGGGTGAGGCTGCACACCTGTGTTGCATTGGGGAATCAAGGCACACAGGATAGGCCAGCTGTCATCCACACACACTGAAGAGAGCGCTGACATATCAGCAGGTAACACCTGCTCTGCCTGCCAACTCTACAATAAAGTGGTTTCTACACAACATCCACCTGTGTCCACCTGTGTGTTGGAGGAGCCCAGCAAAGCCCTGGTGGCGTGTGGCAGGGGTCAACTGCCACACTGGCGCCCAACGTGGAGGCCTCTCCGACCCGGAAAGGGGCACAGGGCTGGCTGGCTGACAACCATCTCCCAGCACTTTCCCCGACAGCAGCGAGGGTCGCCGGTGGAGCCCAGTGGAGGACGGGGGGAGGCATAGCAGCCGTCTGCAGCTAGCGGCCCCTGGAACCAGCCCGCAGCAGCCCAGGCCCAGCCGCACCTCTGCCAGTCCCAGCAGGGGGAGGGGGGGAGTTTGTTGGTGACACTGCGGAGGTGTGGGGACAAGAGGGTTGTTGTTGTTGTTACTTTAGGTATGGCAACCCTGTTAAGTGTCCGGTTTTGGTTTTCGTTGGATATGGTAACCCTCTCTAAGAGTCCAGTTTGTAGGGTTTTTTTCCGGTTTCGGCTGGGTTGGCAAAACTTAGCCAACTCTACAATAAACTGGTGTTGGAGTGTTGGAGCCCCTGTGTGGCAGGGGTCACAAACTCCGATGTGACAATCTTCATTTTTCGTAGAAACAGGATTAAGTGAAACCGGATTTCAAATGAAACCAATATTATTATTACAGTTTGACAACTGGAATTGTTTTAACTCGGTTCCCGTTAGTTCCTGTTTACCAGTGTTAGTACATTTCACTCATTTCATCACAACAACATGGTCAGTTGTTACAACATCCGTCTCTCACAGCAGACTCGGCCTCAGATGAGAGTCCCGTCTGGTTCTGTTAGTCAACAGTGGTCACGTAACATCAGGTTGTTTTTGAACCCATATGCTGAACGTTATGTAAGGCAGACTCTTAACATGACGACTGACATTCACGGGTCACACACCGGTGCTTGTTGACTGTGTCAAATGATGAGCCTGAACAATTGTTTATTTACCAAAGCAGACATATACTACTTTTATACTTCTATCTCACTCACTCACGCATGCACGCACATGCACACAAACACGCACACATACACACACACACACACACACACTGTCTATGCCTGACCGGGGAGTGATCAGAGGCCTATGTTATCAATATGTGGTTTATGTGGACATGGCTGTTATGTAATGAACTCCATCGCTCATCACAAATGAACAGAGGGAATGAAAAGTGCAGGGGTTGCATTGGAAAGGGAGGGAGACTAAATCTAAAGAGATTAAACGAGAGCTGAGAGTTGACAGGTGAAATGGCCGGCATGAGGTCGGTGTGCTCAAATGTGAAATAGATTAAATAAAGTACAGGGAGAACAAGTGAGATTGTTTTTTTTTCTTTTGTAATTAGTCAATAATCCTCCGTGATGTTCCGGTCCCAGACTGGCTCGCCCCAGGCCCACTCACCAGGCACGGCAGCAGTACTGTCATTGGCTACTAGGTCAATAGCTGCCACCCATTGTAACATGTATATCATTTAATTTGCTATGATGTTAACTCCATCTTTAATCAGATATGTAAGTACTGTCCGTTCTATATAGAGCCAGGCAACACTATATAGACCTAGGCCAGCGTGTCAAGAATTTGTTTAATAATAATTAATAATACATTTGTTTTGCATAGCGCTTTTCAAAAGACATTTTACAGCAAGAATAAAATCACATAATAAAACATTCTAAAATAGCAGCATGGATATCATTTGGAATAAAAGAGAGTTAGCATTGGGACAGAAAAACAAGACAACATGAAAAACATTGACTTTCAGGGCTCCTCAACAGCAGGACACAGGGAGTTGATGATGATTAAACCGGTTTATTGTAGAGTTTGAGATTGTTTGAACAGGCAGAGCAGATGGTATGTGCTGACATGCTCACGCTCCTCCTGAGTGTGTGTGGTGGGGGCTGGTTTAACTTGTGGGCCTTGATTGGCCAATGCCCCACAGGTGTGCAGCCTCACCCAGCAGCCCCAGAGTCTAATCAGCCTGACTCAGGCCAGGTGAGGCTGCTTAAACCAGCCACCAACAACACACACTCCACACCTGACCTTTAACCTTTCACATACTTATGGTACGTGTCGGCAAGCCAAATTTAGCTAAACTCTTTTTTTTCTCGTAAAGCTCAAACGAATGCGAAACGCCCCTTGGCGTCTGTTATTCACGTGCGCTCACGTATACGTGTTAGCAGAGCATTGCCCAAGTGAAGCAGCCCAAAGCAAATGATCTTGTACTCATCCATGCCAGGTCCCTGGGAGTTGCCCTACCATGTACACATGCTGCTGGGCCCAGTACGCTGGTATACCACAGACGACAGCCTAGCCCCTGGAGACGCAGTAAGGCAGCTCCCGCAGGCAGATTGGCTGTATAAATAGATGATCCCTTTACAAACACACCCGGAGGGGAGGCCACCGGCGTAGGGAGCGGGAGGAAGACTGATGAAGTAGAAAGTAGAAAGACAGACAGCCCTGAGACAGAGATGTCATACAGAGACTGTTCTCCAGAGAAAAAAATGACACGACTCAATATTAACAATCCATATTTGATCTCTAGTCTTATCAGTTTTTTTCGGGATGTGAAATTTTGGGAAGTATTACCTGTCTGAGAATTGTCTGACAATTACTACCATTGCTACAATGCTGAATGCTGAACTGGGATTGTAAGTTGAATCGCAGGCGATGCCTCTGCAATGGCTTGAATAAATTCTTTATTTGGCTTATATCATTAATATAGATAAGGAGGCCTTCTAAAAATATATATGTCTCCCCCTCACACACACAAGCCAACTTCCACAGAGCTGAAAGACCTGGCTATGCAAGTAAAAGCAGCACACGTTTCTCTATTGGGTTCCTGTAAAATTCTGAATAAACGACAAGATCTTATTGATTACATATAAGTCACTGCATGACCTTGCCCCCAGTTACATTTCTGATCTCCTCATTATTCATTAATCTTCTCGACCACTCTGCTCCTCAAATCTCTGCCTGCTATCCATTCCTCGCTCCAGTCGCGAATCACATGGTGATCACGCCTTTGCTGTTTTAGCCCCAAAACTCTGAAATCATCAATCACCCAATCTAGCAGATTTGCTGAATCTTTGGACTGTTTTAAACGGCTTCTAAAAAAAACCACATATCTTTTGGTCTGTCCCTCATTGTGCTGTGCTTTATATTGTAATTTATTTATATCGTATTTACTTATTAATTTATATATTTGTGTGTGTGTGTGTGTGTGTGTGTGTGTGTGAAGCACTTTGTAACTGTGTGTTTTAAAAAGTGCTATATAAATAAACCTTTACTTACTTACTATATCACTTCGCACCACTTGATTCACAGAATTTGTCCTCCAATCAAATTCTTAGGCAAACTCACTTACACATATTCTCAGTAACGTCATTTCAAAGGCATGGGTAGGCATTGGGACTTAAGTGCATTAGATTTGAGTAGAATAAACATGATCAGGGCCGGCCATCTGTACTGGGATGCCATGGTTGCTATAGCACCAGCCTCTGTTTGGATAGATGACGTTGTTGCAATGAGGATGTGTGTGTGTGTGTGTGTGTGTGTGTGTGTGTGTGTGTGTGTGTGTGTGTGTGTGCGTGCGCCCATGTGTAGTGATGGCACGGTTCATGGTGATAGAATGATAGAGCAAGTTTCCATATTAGACCCATGGGTCTAATATGGAAAATCTAGTGTTTCTAGATTTATGTTTAGTGTATTCTAAAAGTTTCCAATTAGTATATAGTATAATACTATATAGTTTACTTTCAAAAGTACAACTGAAGAAAGAAAGATTAAATACAGACTCTCTCTCTCTCTGTCTTCTTTGCATGTGAAAGAATATGTTGCTTTCTGCTTTTGGCAAAGTCAGTTGCTTTGTGTCATGCAGGTAGACATAAATATTGAACACATGGAGAACTTTTACTATTCACATCTCATGAAATGACCACGCAGCTCATCCTTGAGCCATTGAGAAAGAGGGCTGAAAAAAAGGCACTGATAAGGCGATGTACTCCATTTGCCTCCCATCCATAACATAGATAACAGCTATT
>OMNO01036987.1:2427-16736 GCA_900303215.1 Trachyrincus scabrus | reverse complement strand
TTCAAGTTGAAATCGTGAGATGATAAAGTCTGTGGTTCTGCTTGGTTACTGAGCTCTTACCCGTAGTAGGGGTAGTGAGGGTCATCAGGGAGGGTGCTGCGCTGGGACCGGTTCTGACCGTGGATAGCGGCGCCACCACCGGGCCTCTTGGCGGGAGACAGCAGACCCGTGTATCCCCGCTGCCGCTCGGTCACGTTGTGATCCACACCACAGGGCTCCTCCAGCGGCTCCGCTGCACACAACGTTCAGCGCTGAGCATTAATATTATTCATCTGGTTGGCCCCTGGAGAGCAGAATGTGGGGCCCCACAAGCACTGGGTATTGTAGCAGTCGACCCAATGTATATTATGCACCTAAATATGTCTCAGTGTACACAAAGACTACATTTAACCCAACAGTGCTTTATCAAACACGCCATGTATGGTGTTGAGGTTCCTTATTCCCCATAGGGAAAACAAACGGGTCTGGATAAATAATCATCTCTCACGTCAATACACAGTTAACACAGGACTTTCACACGGGATTATTTCTTTTACCGACTGCAGGTTGGACCCTGATGGCACAAGTTTATTAATTTCCATTGGCGTTTCCATGGGAAAGTCACTGTCTTGCTTAAAAAATGCCGTTCGTTGCTCATTCAAATAAAGCTCAGCCCAAAGTCATAATTTCAAAACTCTTAATTAATTTATTTTAAAAAGACTTCATTGCTTTGCGCTCGAACATCGAGTGGAAGATAACTAAAAAAAAAGTTTCACCACTCATCGATATGACTGTTTGTTGCTTTCTATAATCCAAAATAGTTCCAGCGGGTAAACACATTATTTGCAAAAGTCTTAAAAATCCTACAGACGTGACAGCGGTGGCCTAATTACCCAGCGTCCTTTTCACTCAGTGCACTCGCTTGTACAAACATTTCCCGACTTTTTAAGAATAAATGTAAACTAATAAAGAACCTGAAATTGCTTGAAAATTGGTCTGTAAATTTTATGTTACTATTTTTGGTTTAATACCACGATAGGTAACGGATCCACGCAAATAGGTACAGGAACAGACAGTTTAAAACCTGGAGCTCCGGGATCATGATCATCCGCCACAAAACTGTGCATTAATAAGATAATTGAAGCAGACATTTAAAAGTAACGCAAACGTTACTTTCCCCAGTAACTAATTACTTGCATATGCAGTAATTGGTAAAGTAACTCAATTACTTTTGAAAGAAGAAGAACTAATTACTAATTTTCAGAAACTTGCCCAACACGGTTTATAAATGACACTTAAAGGATGGAAATGCCTCAAGTGCCATTGCAGCAGTAACAAGTAGTAAGGCATAGTCCTCACTTTAGATGAGCGAGCTTTGAAAACACAGGCCACTGCGATTAGACAAATACAAAAACAACGTGGTAATAAAAATCCACTTTAGAAAAGCATGTGATAAACACAGACTGGGACAGAGACAATCATGTCAAAACACCGATCCAATTTCTCCACAGAGAAGTTGGATACGTGCATATATGGGCAGCGCTGACTCGATGAGCTAATCTACGAGGCAATAGAAGTGCATTCTCTTTGAAGAGGAGTTACCCTGGTGCCGGACTCTCCGGTGTGATTCCGGAGACGCTCGTCTTCGAGTGTCTTCTGCAGCAACGTACGGCTTGAGGAATGTGGCTTTTTTTATGTTGTTCACTGGCTTGGCCGAGCAGGGTCGGAGGTCACACTTATCCTGTGGCAGGGGAAAAAGAAACTAAAATAGCCTTGTGTGCTGTTTAAGGATGCATTCACGACACCGCTATGCTCTCCCATGCGGCATGATTGATTTTTCAAATCAATCAAATATAAAAGATATTTAAATGCTTATTATTTCAATAACATAACACTTTTGGTCAATTCCCAGGGGGAATGTCCCTGAAATAGTTAAGTACTTGTAAGTCGCTTTGGATAAAAGCGTCTGCTAAATGCCCTAAATGTAAATGTAAATGTAAAATAGACAAATAAAAACATTTAAAATTCACCAATTTCACTTTTTCCTACCCCATATATGCGCAAATACATATCTTGCACAGTATCTAACCTGTTGGGAGCACTCGTTTCTAAGAGCATACCTGATGGTGGAACACCACAGACTCCTCCAGCGCCACGCCACAGAACTCACAGGGAATCACCAGGTCGCCCTCTACTGGCCGAGCCGGAGGACCGCAGCAGGCGGGGGCGTCGGCAGGCAGGAAGGTGGGTGCACTCGGACGGTGGGTGGGGATGGGGTCCCTCTGGCTGTGGCTGATGGACCCGCTGGTGCTCCTGCTCATGGGCTCCGCATCAAAGGGAGACGCGGGCCGCTTGCTGAAGGAGGCGAAAGCAGATGCAGGGCTGCAACCAGTCTGCAAAGAAGGATAAACAGAGGAAAAGATCAGTGTGTTGAACGCTTCACAGTAAGAAGGATTCATTGGTACTTGATATTATTGCATCCTCTCAGGGGCCACTGTGAACCGGGGTCTTTAACACAGATTACACTGGCTGTCTGTGAAGCCCTGTGTGACTACGGAGCGCCTGTTGACACAGTATGCAGGAGATGTGTTACAACTTCAAACTCCACTGACAGGCTCTGACTTGCACGGTTATAAGTAGGCAGGGCAGTGACACTGAACCAACAGACTGCAGAGTGCAGGCATACAAATCGTATAGTTGAGATATTTTAGAGGAATGCGCTAACTAGAGAAAGGAGTTTCCAGAAATGTTTTACACAGATTTAACTTGCCGAACAAATAATACCAGTGGCGTAGATGGATGGATGCAGTCCTGTCCTGCTTAAATACATTACTATTATTATTATTATTAATATTAATATTATTATTATTATGGGAGACTATGCACTTGGTCATGTAATTGGTCAATAATTCAAACTTGAATTCTAACTGAAACTTTAAAGCAAGGTTCTCATCCCTTGTCAAAAGACAATTTAGCTAAAACTTTAGACTTAATATTATTAACATTTACCTAATTTGGTTACAAAAATGTAAACATGGAAGAGGCAATTATAAATGTGGTAAAATAGTAGGCGTATTACTGAAAAGTAAAAATACCTGATGCAAAATGAGGTCTTCTTCAGGAAACAACTCTTCACAAAACTCACAAGGCAGCATGGCATCTATAAAATATAACAATATTTTGGCAATGTAGATACAGTGACTGGGGTAACACAATATTACCTCATGCTAAGCAAGGAATAAACCACGACGGGCTAAACCACGACGGGCTAAACCACGACGGGCTAAAGCACCACGGGGATGTGGCTGCTTACCACGCGGAAGTACATTACTTTCCAATAACAGGACCGCCCGGAGTGGTTTATTCCACTTCTACCAATTACCAAGTTACAACAAGATATTAGTAGTTACTTTCATCTAGAACGCCATTGTTTTTTTTTTAATCGAGTTAATCAGCGGAAGTTCAATTATTCGACGGCGTTTCGATCATCATCGATTTTTGCGTCATCAAGGAACCATCCGGTGGATGTGGAACGTTATTGACCAATCAGAATCAAGCATCCAACAGCGCTCCGGTACGACCTGTTGAACAGACGACTCACCTTGGTAACGGCTGAGCTGGGCGGCTCCAGGACCAGCGGGCAGATGCTGTGTGTTGTTGTTGTTGTTGTTGGAATGGGACACGAAGGGCGCGGACAACTTTGGAGGATTCCTCCTGAGTCTTTGGTCCCAAACATCTGTCCACAAGCCGCCGCCCCCGCCCACCTGCTCCTCGGGCCCCGAGTCATTCTGCAGACTAAGCGCCAGCAGGAAGTCCAGATTGGTCTCCTCCTCCACAGAGGAGACGGGAGGCCAAGCACTGCTGCTGAAGGCTGTGTGTTCTTCTGCATGTTCCAGCACTGTACAAAAGCAGAGGAGGATTTATTATTAACGCCTACTAATAAGTCAAGCAGACGTGTGGTTCTTTATTGGGAGGCAACAAAAAGAAATAGCTTCAGAGTAGAGCCGAAACAATTAAGTCGACAAATCAACTGACAGACATTTGCTTCAGACATGTGTCAAGTAAAACGACCAAACACTTGTTCCTTTGTTCTCTTTAGCGGTGCAAATATTTGGTTTTGTTACGATTTGAAAAGCAACGGCAACCTTGTTGTTCAAATCCATAGAATAGTGAATACTGCTCGACAGTCAAAGCTAATTTAAGATGTGTTTGGGCTGTATCATATTTTATAGACAAACCGATTAATGGAAACATGGGCTAAACGAAGTATTTCAGTCATAATTAACTCACGCTGGCTAAATGACGTATTTCTTGGGGCAGAGTTTGTCCTGTTCCCCTGGCCCAGCGGGCCCCGGGAAGTATTATACACCCTGGGGTCATGTGACCAGGGCAAGGCTCTTCCCTCATCTGCGCTGATATTGCAGGTTTTCGGAGCTCTGCTCTGGGCCTCCAGAAGGTTCCGGATAGAGGGGACGTCGAACCAGGCCCCGGGAGACTGAGGCTCTGCCGTGCTGAAGCTCGTCCGGCTGTTGTTCCTCTCTTGGGGAGGCGTCAGGCTGCCGCACAAGGCCGGGTGGCACACTTGCTCCCTCAACATCACATTGCACTTGCACAGCGGGCAGGGCTCCGTCCGCGTGCCACAGTACTCTTCGTGCTCTTTGGCCTGACTGGAAGCAAGCTCCAGGCCACAGTACTGGCAGGGGATCAGCCGCAGAGAGCATTCAGAGCTCTAAGATGAGACAGAACCCATGGAGTCACTCAGAACCAGAACCAGAACTAGGCCAGACAGACGGAAAGGTTTGACAAGTATTCATCTCAAAAAGGAGAGCACTTCGTTACCTGGTGAAACTCAACATGACTTTTATCAATCTTCAAGCCACATTTGCATTTAATCTGAAATGAAAGTGAAAACAATTATCCAACCAAAATGAAACCTTTTGTAGTAGTCATTCTGCCCGGGTCAAAGCGAAAATAAATGCCCGAATCTAATATGTGTAGCTCTACTTAGTGGTAAAAGAAGAGTTACCTGCGTGTGCTCCTGCTCCTTGTGTGTCTGCAGGTCCAGTCTGCGCACCGGCTCCTGGCAGACGTCACACAGGGCGATGTTCCTGCGACAGTGGATCTCATGGGTGGTGAAGTTGGCCTCCGGGATATCATGCTTGCTGCAGAACAAGACATGTTAAAGAGTGATATCATGCTTGCTGCAGAAGAAAACATGTTAAGAGTGATATCATGCTTGCTGCAGAAGACATGTTAAAGAGTGATATCATGCTTGCTGCAGAAGACAACATGTTAAGAGTGATATCATGCTTGCTGCAGAAGACATGTTAAGAGTGACATCATGCTTGCTGCAGAAGACAACATGTTAAGAGTGATTGTACTTGTTGACTTTTTGTTTTCAATCATTCTTACCAGTTGCTACAGACTTGGGTGCCATCGTCACCCATGGCTTCACCTGAACACAAAGTATTGCGGATCGATGACAACGTAGTAACAATCCACAACAGATCATGGGTTAATTGTTTCCAGCATACCGTCGGCAACAGGTTGTTTCAATAACTACCATGTACACACAACACATTTAAACAGGGCTGTTCGGCATCACTTTCGCTTTGCAACATCCTGCTTCAGGAAACGAAAGTATTTCATATTTATTTAGTATTTAAAAAGTATTTAATAAGCCCCCCAAAACCCCTCTCTGACATCAAAGTGATGATCAGACGGAAACAAAACGTCTCGGTTTGTTTACATTTCGCGACTACAACTAAATCATATACGTAGTAACATGTACAAGTGTACGTCGTTTTAACAAATACCTGAGCCAAGGTGTCGACTGTGGTGTTCGGTTACTCGCTCCCCAAACCGGACGATAAAAAGCGAGTCTTTTTATTACGGATCCAAACAATAAATGACATTAACACGCAGCTACCGACCTAACGACCGACCAGCTAACGCCGTGACGCTCCTACTTCCGCGTGGATGCCAACACTTGCATTTGATTGGTCGAAATAAGTTTCAGTTAGGGTGCGTTTGTTTAGACAACTGGGTCCACCCCGATACACCGTGGAGTCAGAAAACACACAAATCAACATAGCCATTTATTTGGATGTTTATTTGTTTTACTCTATCAATACTGTCATTTCAGACATTTCCATTACGGTAAGGCACAGTTTTGTTCAGATAAAACACTGATCATATGTACAGTAAATATTTGATGCGGTTAAAAAACTCAGCATATCTCAGTCAAAATTGCCAACCAGAGGTATTGCCATTGTTGTAAATATATAAAATATATATATTTTTCAAATCTGAAAGCCCTTATTCTTTGTAATTCAAAGATCGAAGCCCAAAGATTATTTTAAAATGAAATGTCACCGAACCATTTTCACACGAGGGAAAGAAAATCCCAAATGTTTTAAGAATAGACGATTTGTAGTTCCAAAAAACGACTGTTAAAAACGGTTCCTGCACCGTTAACACGATAGTGGTGCATAATATGCATTTTGGGGCACATGGTTTCATCTCTTAAGAATTGAACAAAAAACATTCACTGCCTAGGAAGATGACCCATGATTGTCAAATATCTATTTAAGACTCAAAATTTTACCAGAATAACACCCTCAAACTTTAACCAAGGAAATAAAACATTCAATGTGTTTGTGGAATTGGAATTGCATTTGTCTGTGCCAAGATGGCACACACTGCTTTTCTTACAGAGTTAAAAGCAGGACAGGACCATGACAAACAGACATCTTTGGGTACAAACTACATCCATCCATCTACGCCACTGGTATTAGTTGTGTGCATGTGTAATGGCCATTTTGAACAATCAATAGATCAATTCCTGAGGGGAAAATGTGTTAAAAAAGTTACATAAAATTTCCAGCATTTGTAGGGACAGAATACCATCAATGACCAGCACCCCAGAAAGTAATTGAATGAAATGACAGTAAACTAAATATTCACATGACATCACACAACACTACACATATTTCTGCAACTTGGCAACATAGACATGTTTTTATCTAATTCATCATAGAAAGTGTCCCTCTAATTATTATATTGTTCCATTTCAATAACCCCTAAAAGCAGAAAAAAACGTGCAAAAAAACACAATATTGCATGACCAAATTCAAATAGCCAAAAAACGAAGCTAATGAGGTTATGTCCACTTTCTGTTAGTGTCGCCACACAATGACATATTGTTCATTGTGTATCACTAAGGGGGAGAGGTGCACTACACTAGCTGGTTAACGACAGCACTAAAACACCACCGATGCCTCTCTATCCAGAATACAATTTAGATTTTGTTTTTTTTAACCCATCGCTATTAACAAAAATACACTCACAAGGCAAATATATAAAACTCTTCAATTTGATTATCTGGTCACCCAAATTGCTAAATCTAAAAACGATAACTCAAAATTAATTTAACTATCAAGTAAAAAAAGAAAGAACAAAAACATAGTATGTGAAATTGTTTAGACAACTATAACACTATACACCAACTTTTCCTGAAATAAAAAAGCTGCTTTTCATTTAACCTCCCCGATTCCCTTGGTCCAACGCAAGATGAGCAAGTCCTTATTACAAATTTGTTAGCCACAAGTTAACCTGCAAGTATTTCTTTATCAATACGTCAATATACTCTAGTGGTAGATGTAGCGCGACTAAAGTAAAACATATATAGATATTTTTTTAAAAAAAGAAAAGGTTCTGAGACGAGGTGACGGATGACATGAAGAAAGGAAAGAGGAACAAATGGTCCAATACTAAAATGGTGCAGACCAAGAGAGTTGGAAAGGAAGGCACAGAGATCAGAGTTGAGACGTCACAGAGGTAGCCGCCAGGCAGGAGACGGAGAACAGCTAATCGGTTACATGTAAAACAGGAGGGGTGTGTGTGTGTATGAGTATGCGTATCAGTATGCGTATGAGTATGTGTGTGCATGTGCGTGTGTTAGAAACTGGGGGTGTGGTGGTGTTCATCTGTCCTTGGAGCCCAGCTTCTCAATCAGGTCCTGAAGAGGAGCGAGCTCACGCCGGTCAATGAGGTTGAACTCCTACAACGACAGACAGACAGACAGACAGACAGACAGGTCATGGGATCGTTAAGATGCGGTTTGATCCATTGTTCAGTCTTACTGAAACCACTAGTGTCTCTTCATAAGACGTGCACCGTCCCGCCACCTTGGGATTACACGTCTCGTAATCTCGGATCCAGAAGTTCGACAATGATCTAGACGAACGTCTGGGGGGAGACCGGACTGCACAGCGCCCGGGCCGGGAACCAGAAAGTGCGAACGGCGGAGTTATGCAGTGTTTCCTATTTTGTAACAGATACATTCTTCCGAAGATAAACTCACTCGCGAGTGGCAAGATGGAGGTTTCAGAAGACGATTTTAACACATGCATTTATACAGTGGCCAGTCTACTACACAGGTTTGATTCTACACCATTACATACACTTTGTCTGAGGACCTTGGTGTCCAGACAGAACGCTTTAGTCTTCTCACCGGCTACGGTAAAAGTTTAGTTTGCCGGTGCTGGCCGAGTTTATGTTCGCTGTTGGCCAAGGAGGGATACAGACAATGGGAAGACGATGCTATCGTTTTAGTTACCAGACCGCTCCCTGCTCATTTCTGACCAATCAGGGCATCTCTTCTCTGATTGGTTCAGGGAATCCATCTTTCCTGTCAATCACAGTTTGGCGACTGCAACAGTTTTCAATGTCGGAGAAATGTATGAATTCTACAACACTCAGAACACACACACACACCTTTAGAACGCAACCCTCACCTGGACGAAGAAGATGAAGTGCTTGAAGGAGGTGTTGAGGTGGGCCTCCTCCTGCAGCTGCATCACAGAGTCAAAATGCTGGTGGTAGATGTGGGCGTACACCCGAAACAGCCGCTTCAGGATCGTCTTGGCAACAGACATGAAGTTCTTGGGGAAGGGAACTCCTGTAGAGAGACCAGGGTGTTACGGATGATCGGGGCGGGGCAACAGTCAGGAGGAAGGTGATTGGACATTGTGAAGATTGGGATTGATTGACAGTAAGGGGATGTTACTGTGACAATATTTTGGCTGGACATTGTGACCTACGGTCACACATGCGTTGTTGTGCAAGAAGCAGCAAAGAAGAAATGTTGGCCTCTTCCCCTCAGGCAGCAATCTGTGTACGTTTCTTTGTGTCTGAGTGCTTAATGTTTTGTGTTTTGAGCTATTTTGGTTTCGCTTGCTATGATGAATAAATGCATTATTCTTTTTATGTTCATTTGGACATAAAAATCGTGGTCATGGTTATGCTAGACCTCTCCTGGAACAAGTGGAACAGTCTGCCTATCAGTCTGCCTATCAGTCTGCTTGACGGTCACAAAGAGGAAATGAGAAACAGTGCATTTCCTGACACTAATAATACTCTGTCATATTTGTTCACGAAGCATAGCACTGTTACTAGGCTATTATTGTATACTACAGTGTGAATTAAATACTTGACAAATGAAAAGTATGGAGAATGTTCTCATTTTATGAAGAACTTTAGTGCAAAAAAGTTTCAAGTGACACTAGAGAAAAAATAAATAAATATAGGCCGAGCCTACAATATGAAAATGTAAAATATCAAAAGGTAAACATGAAACAGTTTCAAATATAGCAGCTATTAGGACTGGGCGATACGGTCAAAATCAAATATCAATATTTTTCACCAAATACCTCAATATTAATATTGAGACAATATTGTAGGGATTATTATTGGTGCTTTCACAAAATATTGACACAATGAGATTTTTGATAATCATCAGTAATGTGGACTTAATGACTAAGTGGGTAAAGGCAAATACTGGAACAGCTAGAACAGTCTGGTAAGTTCAGAACATGACATGTCTTTACTGTAATGCAGCCTTTAAAACCAGGACAACGCTTACGCCATACATATTATATCACGACATCCAAAATCTAAGACGACATCTCGTCTCACAACATCGATATATTACCCGGCCCCAACTGTTACCATGGCAACTTATGGAAGCACAGAACTGTGCTTGTTCTGAACAGTTTGAACGGTTTAGTGATTTATTTATTGAAATAAATGAATAGAATCAGACTGACCGATCTTGGAGGGGAAGAGGGTCTCGTCGTCCAGCTGGTCTTGTACCCAGGTCATTAGGTAGTCGATGTACTTTGGAGCAGAGCACTTGATGGGTTTCTTAATGTTGGTGCCGTCAGCCCAGTGGTACTCATACCTGAGGACAAAGCCCGGTACATTTAACACACACACACACAACTACCTGAGGACAAAGCCCGGTACATTTAACACACACACACACACACAACTACCTGAGGACAAAGCCCGGTACATTTAACACACACACACACACACAACTACCTGAGGACAAAGCCCGGTACATTTAACACACGCACACGCACACAACTACCTGAGGCCAAAGCCCGGTACATTTAACACACACACACACACACACACACACACAACTAACGCTGCAAGCATTAAGTAACAGCATTAAATAGACAATCTGTTGTTTGTGTGTGACATAGGGTATACAATTTGTTACCTTAAACATGTTTTGGTAAGAGGTTAATGGTTTTAGAAGGGTTTTAATAACGAACGTAAGCTATTCCAATGTTTAAACGAGGCCACAAGATACCAAAAAGCACTACCTGCTAATAATAACGGGTTGGTCATTTCATAAACATGAGTAGAACAGGTAGCCATGTTTTTTCCTGTTATGGCGATCCGTCAGCCACAATAGCGCCCGTGTGATTTCTCTTCGGGTGAATAGTTCATGTTTGCTTTGTGATAATTGAAAGTAGGCCTCACACTATGAAAGCCTTCAGAAAGCTTTAGGCTACATTGAAGCTCTGCCATAACCGAGTCGGATTCAGACCGATGAGCGGATCCAAAAGGCCACTGACATACACGCAGATTGTACTTTTGCTTTTTTTGTCAATAAATAACACATTTGTTTTAAGAATTGAACCGCTTTAGAAATTAAAAGGAAAAAACCATCAGTTGAAACGCGAAGGATTTGAATATTCAAAGCTTGAAATGATGTATTCGGGCCAGCTCGTGAATATCAGAATATAATCCCAGCTTGGCATGAAGTTCAATCTGCTGTTTAGAAACAACGTGACATAGTATGTCTCACATCCCGTATTCACACAGATACACCGTCCACTAAAAAATATTAACTTTCCATTTCCTTATGAAAACGCTTTTTTATATAAAAGCCATTATATAAAAGGCAATAAACTGTTTACACAACAGAAGCTAGTCATCGCCCTGGTGACTATGTCAACAGGAAGTGAGTTCTGGTCTCTTCCTCCTCAGACCCAACCAGAAGAGTCGAGAACAGAGGAAGTGAAGAATCCGGCGTCTAACCAAACTGCTGTAACAGAGACAGACAACAGACTGCCCCTTTTCTCTGTCAGGCCACGTGACGTTCAGATGACTGCATGGTTGAGAGACACAGTCACGTTAAAATGCCCCAGCTTTGCCTTCAATTATGATCGTCTCTTCTCCAACATGCTAAGGGCATTGAGTACATGTTTACCATAATCCTTGAGTCAAGTTTCCTTTATATGTCCAATATGTACCATATTTTTTGTATGTATTTGTCAACAGGGTCGTAAATATTATAGAATCTTACCGTAACCTTAACCCTAGTGACACAAGGAACCAGATGACTTTCAGGTTTTCACATGAGAAACATTCAATATTTTGGATGGCACCCATTCTCAACCGTGAAGATGTATTTTTAACTCAAAGCCTAACGTGCAAATGCAGCCCAGTCAACAGGAACAGTGGTGAATTCAGCTATTCATAAGCTTTGCACGTTATACTGCTAGCAACAAATACAGCTGCTACGTTTGATGCTAGTGACTTCTGTGTTTGTATTATGCCCGTAAAAGCAGACTCCGAAGAAGAAATAGGACAGTAAAAAGACAAGGAAAAAGCCTTGTAATCCCATCTACAACAGCAGTAAACCACACGGACCACGTGGGCGTGTTCAAAGCGCCTGGACAAATAAACTTGACTGGACTTGATGTGGAGTTGTTGTGCGTCGTGTCTTGTTAACATTACACCATGGGCGTCGCCTGTCACAACTATATGGTCGCGCTTGCTAACGACGGACCCCGTGAAACACCATCCGCCCACCACCAAGACAATGACCCTGCTGGAGGGCAGGGGACAACACGGGGTGGTGGGTGATGTTTCACCTCCTTCTGCTCCCAACAGGGATCGCTTCACCTAGTTTGAGCAGTCTACACAGGACTACCACAAACAGTACAATCTTAACCTCAACAAGATGGTGTTGGGGTGTACTTCAAGGACTCAAAAAGCCAATCTGGGAGGGATTCGATGCACACGCCTCATAGAAATAGTCCTGTCCTCGAGTTTCAGGTGGAACCTGAATGTGTCACGTTATTGCCAACAGCAGGAGTTCACGTTGCCTTCCTGTAGTGCCGTCTTATTTTTACTCCATGGCATAAACAGAGTCCACATGCGCCCAATGGACCCCAAATAGAAAGCAACGAGTAGCATAATCTAATAGAATCTGAATGATTTTATCTGGGCTGTAAGTAACGGAGTACAAATGTGAGGCTATACGCTGACTGTCTAAGCATAACACATTGAAACTGAGTCAGTAAAGGACAATATGCACAGGATATAAGAATATGTACAGTACCTGGGTCCAGCGGACATGACGGAGCAGCTGGTTTCACTACAGAACTCCGTTATGGTACCATAGAGCATGTTGATCTGATTAAAGAAATCCACCGCTGAAAGACAGGAAAACAGAGACACCACTAAATGACAACATTAACACGACTATTACATTTGGCCTTCGGATACTGCAACATTTTGCTATCCGTTTATTCTGACAAGAACTAGACTCGTTGCTCCTTAAATAATTAAACTATTATAAAAAAAATAAAAGGTGTGGTTTATGTACAAAGACTGCTTGTGTGTACTTTACAAACTGCATACAGTAGCACTGCTGCGCCAGTGCTACTGACGACAACAACGTGATCATCATGATCTCGAGTTGAATAATGAGAGCAACGCACTGCACATGAACGTGAACTCATCATGTACTGTACCATCTCTAGTTGAATAACGAGAGACAACATGTATGGTACCATCTCTAGTTGAATAATGAGAGACAACTCACTGCACATGAATGTGAACTCATCATGTACTGTACCATCTCTAGTTGAATAATGAGACATCATGTACTGTACCATCTCTAGTTGAATAATGAGACATCATGTACTACTGTACCATCTCTAGTTGAATAACGAGACATCATGTATGGTACCATCTCTAGTTGAATAACGAGATGGTGAACTCACTGTTGACAGCGATCCACTCGTTGAGGTCCTCTCCCTCCGGCAGCATGACGGCCTGCCGCAGGTTGCCCGAGCCCAGCGTGGCCTCGGCGTGCTTCAGCAGCTCATACTGGTGGGAGCCCTCCGGGATGTTCTTCTTCGGCTTAAACGTCTTAGATGAGCGACTGCCACTAATGACAACAACAGAAGAAGAAGAAGCATTATTCGCCACTCATGGGGATCGCCTGCATGTTTTCGACCATGCCTTTGACTACATGATCAAAGTTAACAGATGCCTGTTAACCTTTGATCATCAATCAGTGTCAGTTACATGTCTCTGCTTAAAACAGGAGCATCGTTGCAGTGAAACGGCGATGACAGTTCGTATGTGGTTATTAAATGCACGTTAGATTAGAGATACACACAGTGTAGATGTACTCTGTACAGAGTCGTGGAGATTGCGGTACAATGGAGAGACATGAGCCGCAGATAACAGACCGACGTGCTCACTGCTGACCACCACAGACACACTGAAGTGTCGCTAATTCGTCTTATTGAACACGAAGTAGTCCGTCTAGCGAGCAAGACGCGTCTCTCTACGTGCCCCCACGTCGGTTAGAAGACATGGTCATGGTTAGAAGACATGGTTAGAAGACATGGTTAGAAGACATGTCTAAAGCTGACGACAGACGACGCCTCCTCACGGTACGTGAGACGGTACCGTCTCCGGGGGGGCTAACGTACCGCCTCACGGTACCGTCGCCGTTAAGAGCACACCGTGCAGCATTAAAGTACTCACAATAAGAAGCTCATCGTAGCGAACCAAGTTGCTGAAACGACAACAACAACAACTGAATATCTGTCTCTAATTAACGGGAGTTTCCGACTAGCTCTGCCCGGAACGACGTCTCGTCAACACCGCGCTACGTGGTTAGCTTGTTGCTAAACGAAACCGCAGCCTCTTCCTCTATTGAGCCCCTG